>CANXYC011783695.1:0-31277 GCA_948193065.1 Aleurites moluccanus
AATAGATCTATATGAGTATATAGACCCTATTATAAGTATTTAAGACTATTAATTTTGATTAATATTCAAGATATCAGAATTTATGGAATTTGATGAATAGTGACATGAATAGTAAGCAGATTCTTAAACTTCAGATTTTCTTAGGAGATTAATTAAATTGATGTTATGAAATAATAATAGAGGCTGTAAGATGATTAAAATTATAGAGAATCATATTATGTATTGTTGATTGAGGAAACCCTAATTTTGAGCATTAGGGGAAATGTTATAGGAAAAAGAAGAATCAAGAAGTTAAAGGAGATTTATTAACTATACAAGTAATTGAGGAAAAAAATACAAGGATAAATTGATTTGAGGTAAGTATGAACATTGCATATGCATATTGCTTCTTTGAAATGAATTGTCCAAACCTTCCTAATGTTCACATATATGATTCACATGTTATATGATATTTTATTACTGACCTATTGATTGAAATTTCCATGATATTCTTAAACAAAATGATAATTTGTTCCATGTGATTACCATATATATATTGTAAATAACTTGGTCATTGTTCCTTAGATCAAGTTCATATGAAACCTATTTGTTAATTTGACTGAATTTATATTATATGTTGATGGTCTTGTGACCAATATGTTTTCTGGTAAGATTGCAACTAAATGACCCTATGGATAGAATGATCTTCCCAATGAGAGTAAATTCATTGGTCCATTGTACACTTTGGAAACCTAGCTGATAGGATTTTTATCAGTATTCCACCTAGAGGGGACCATGAGCTCTAAGTGTATGCCTGACCAAACATGCTTTTGCGATAAGGGAGCAAGGACTACCGATATGCTCTGTTGTGATAGGTAGCAAGGCTACTGATGTACTCTACAGTTTTATCATGTGATTTGACAGTGCTATTCGATTTTGAGCACTTCTATTCTTGTAAGCATAACCATATGATATTTTCTTACCCATGTTTCTTTGGATTGACCTTTCTTTTGGATTGATCTTTATATCGCATGTTCATATCTTACTGAGTTGAAGGCTCTCTCCTTTTCTGTGGTATAGAAGACCGAGCTTCTTGATTTATTCCTCCAAGAAGCCATCATTGTAATTATTTTGATATATATTCATTAAATTGTATTATGGTATTGTATGTATCAGGAGTATACTCTAGAGCTCCGTAGTTAGATATTGAGGATGATATTATTTTGATGTCTGAACTGTTACATTTTGGGTTGCCCTTGTTCCTTAGTGATGTGGGATGTATCTTTTGATCGATAAGGAACAAGAGGAAATTATATAGTGATGAATATAAATGAATGAATTATAATTGCATGAATCATAGAAATGGATATTCGTAATGATATCCATATTTGATATGAATATGTTTTATGAATGAGATCCAAGATATGAGTGTTCTATGGGTTTATGGTGGTCTTAAGTTTACTCTTGCCCTAGGATTATCGCACCACTGGAGTTGGGGTGTGACATGAATAAACATATTATAACACTTAAATAAATTATGGAAGCTAAATGGACAAATTGAAACTAGGCATGATCACATTTAGGGTTAGGTTTTTGTCAAACGAATTCCTATTTGCATTTAATTAACTAATTCATCTTCTTTATCACATATACTATCTAAATAATTAAAAGGAATAAGAAAAAACATTAGTTTAGCTCAGTTCTTCACTTTGGTCAAAACCTAGGGTTGATAGTTCCTTAGGTTTTTGGTTGATTTTCTTGGAAATTTTGATCGTAACTAGTTTATTTTAGGGTTTAATCAAGTTTTCTTTAGATTTTCCTTTGAAAATTGGATGAAAAATGGATGGTTATGGTGGGAAGGTGGTTCGGCCTAGTGGAGGATAAAGAAGCATATGAAGAAAATGAAGATAAGAAAAAGAAATGAAAAGATTTATATTAATTAAGTTTCGGGTAATTCGACTTCCCCCCCGATACTTCTCATATTCATGTTTTGAACCCAAAACTTATTTGTATTTATTTTTTGTCCTACTTCAATTCTGAAATAATATTTCTTATATTTCTCGAACTTATAAATCTAATGGCGATATTAATTATTCACATTTCCATACCCATTCATTAATCAAAACATTGACATGTTTGCTTGCCTATCGGGTTGGTTTTTAGCCATTTGTCTAATCGCGCAAGTATGATATTTCTATATTTAAATCGAGCATATTTATACTTAAATGAAGTATATTTAAGGTCAAATGAATAAAATCTCAGGTGTTACACTCTAGTCTTTTCAATAAAATTAGCCCCCGAATTTTCAAATATACATACCTCATTAGTGAAATAAGGAAGGATATTTAGTCTTCATGTCCTGCTCATTCTTCTAGGTATAGTCTTTCATCGTCTGAACTATGCATGTTTTAGGACCCTTTTGCACCTAAAAAGTCTGGCTAAATTACACCCGTTGTCCATGAACTTACCTTTTAATTCACGGTCATCTCTAAATTTAATTTATTGCACAAAAATCCTCAGACAATGATTTTGTCACAATGATAGTCCTTTTACCCATTTTCCGGCAAGCACTTTGCCAAAAATCCTACATGGCACCATAATAATAATATTATTTTACATTTTTCAAGGCACAACATAGGATTTTCACTCACCTTTTCCTTTTTCTTCTTCTTCTTTAATCTTATTCCTCAATTTTCTCCATCAAAACCATCAATCTTTCAAATCTATCAAAATCTTCTTCTTCTTCTTCCTCTCACCTCCACCAATATTCTTCTTCTTCAATCTCATTAAAACCATCAAAACCACCCATCAAAACCATTTCTTCTTCCTCTCACCTCTACCAATCTTCTTTTTCTTCTTATTCTTCTTCTCCAATCTCATCAAATCCATTAAAACCATCCATTAAAATCATCTTCTTCTTTCTCTCACCTCTATCAATCTTCTTTTTCTTCTTTTTTAACCTCAACAAGCCTACCCATCAAAACCATTAAACACGTCAAAATCACCCATCAAGACCATCTTTTTCTTCCTTTTACCTCCACCAATCTTCTTCTTCTTCAATCTAATCAAACCCACCAAAAATCAAATCCATCAAAATCATTTTCTTCTTCCTTTTACTTTCACCAAATATGAGTTTGATGGTTTAGCTATGAGATTATTTTGATAGGTATAGCCATGAGGAAGAAGAAGATGGTTTTAATGAGATTGATAGTTTTGATGGAGAAGATTGAAGAAGAAGAAGAATAGGAAACGGTGAGTGAAAATCCTATATGGTCCTTTGAAAAATGTAAAATAATATTAAAAAATTATTATTATGGTGCCACGTGAGATTTTCTTTAAAGTGTAGATCGAAAAACGAGCAAAAGGACCATCGAAGTTTAGTGACAACCATGAATTAAAAGGTAAGTTCAGGGACAACGAGTGTAATTTAGCCTAAAAAGTCTTCAAGTCCCCTGAAATTGGCCATGCCTTTACCAAAATGACAAGAAGCCAATCCTAGACCCTAAAAGCCAGGGCCACGAAATGCCACATAGCCCTAAGAAAGGCCACATAGCCCTCACACTCCATTTTTAGCTTTTGATTTTTGTTTTAGTCTTTTGCTTGCTTCGTTGTGTGCATATTTGATTTCTGCATATGAATTTATGATTAGAAACCCTATATGTATGTATTTTTATCATATTTAAGTTTGGAAAGATGTTTTATAAGTTTTGTATATCATTATGCTATTGTCCTAATGATTGGTTAGGTTAAATTGCTTTGTTTAGGGTTAAAATGCATTGATTTGCATGATTAACCTTCATATTGATATTGATATGCTTAAAATACCTATTAATTACTTTAATATGTTCATAGCTAATTTTATTATGTTAAATAGTTTATTTTGGTGTCAAGGCATGAGATTTTGCATGTTTAACTTATGTAATAATATTAGTAAGCTTTAGTTGCATTTAAATTGAAGTTATATGATCCAACCATGATTTTAATTAGCTAATGCTTTATTTAATATCTTGATTAAATTGCATGTATATGAATTTGAACATGATGTTTAAGATGAGTTGGTGAAAGCATGCCTAGTTTGCATAATGGTTACTTTGCATTTTGCTATATGTATTGGATTTGTATTGTTCATATAGGTTACCCATAGAGAAGTTGAGCCATAAGCCCAATAAGGCTTATGAATATTCTAAGGCAAATGGGCCTTGTATGTTTGGATCCAAAAGTAAGTTAAAGGCTATTTAAAGGCCTTGAGACATGTTATAATAAAAAATCGTTTATCCTTCCCTTTATTGAGTATAGGCCTTGTATTAATTGATGCGTTGTAATCAATTATTCTTCCCTTTTTTTTATTATGCTGTTAGATGCATGTTTATATGAAATCTTTTACCTTTCAATTTATACTTGCTAGGTTGGTTAGATGACTCATTTCTCTTTAATTTTTTTTTAGGAATAATGTGCCTATTTTGTGTGGAATATTTATACTTTATGTTCATATATCTCATGTAATAGTGCATATATAAACTATTCATTCATTAAATGTCATGACCCACTTTTGGATCGTGACGGTCCTAGGTCACGGGTAGACTTAAGGTCACCGAAAACCCATAGAACCCATGAACAATCCATTTATCAATCATTCAATCAATATTAACTCATTCATCAATGCTTAAATCCCATTTATTACTTATAAATTTTATAGAAATTTTGCCAGAGTTTCGTTTGTAATTTCAATGCTATTCCAGACCTAAAACCGGATCTTTCATAAATTACACAGCCTGCATTAAAATTATTTTTACACTCCTAATAATTTGCCTTCCTTATACCCTCAACTTTATAGTTTCACAAACATACATAGCACTTTTAAATCTCTTTTAAAACATATAAATATTATTTTAGCATTTTTAGTATCACTGTCTCTATCACTTCACTATCATTGTTATTATCAATCATTATACATTACACATTACATTTTGAATGTCACTGAATCGTTAATTATTTTAATGTTCATACATCATTATAGTACTTAGTCATCTAATTATACAGAGTACCATAGAGCTCTATGAGTTGACACTTATAACCTTTAGAGAATAAAATTCTACCTTAATGTATTTGACATTCCAAGTCAGAAAAGAAATTGACTTGGAATCATTTTCCTCTATTTCATCCCTGCAAAATTATAAACCACTATTTGGTGAGTATAAAAATACTCAGTGAGCATGTATACATCATTAAATATGAGATATAAGCATATGTTAATAAAAGATATCAATGGTACGCAATAAGATATAAGTTTGGAATCAATGAACAGGTAAACAATACTCATATCATGTAGATAAGATAGAGATAAGATAGATAAAGGGCCATGAAACATGTAGATTATGTGTAATCACACAGTCAATCTCATATCAATAAACATAAGACTGATCAGGTCTTATGGTTAGGACCAATAACCCTTCCCAGCTAGGGTATCACGTATAGTCAATGTGTACATTGTCGATGGTATGTACCCACTACACTGTCGGTGAGGCAACTCTGTCAAATCTCATGTAAATAGTCTAATGGAAATCAATAACAATATCCAGTATTCATTAGGAACATTATGGTACAATGACTTTCGATCAATACGTATGGGTTTACTTGTCAATCAGTACACAAAAGGCATTTCAATATCAATAGCAATCAATGAATATGGATAAATTTCAATCTTTAGGAAGATCAAAGAATGATCAACAATAATAAGTGGCATTTAATCAAGAAGGAAACATATTCATTGAGTCAACATATCATGGCATGAATATGATGTATACATTACTCACCTTAGCTTATAACTTGTACATTTCTCTTTTTCTTTATCCTTGATTCTTTGCCTTATCTCTTATGGTACCCATCACATCTCTTATTCATTTTTTACTCTACATATCTAATTAATTTCCATTTAGATACTATTTAACATAAACTTACATTACTTATACTTATATTAAAGAAAATTTCTCAAATTCCCAAGTTACTAAAGTTTTTCTGTGAAAAATGTTTTACTGGTAGCCTGTGTTCCATTATCCATATCTCTCTCTACAATTATCCAATTGCTTCAATTCTTGTTTCTAATTAAACATAACATGTAAGTTTCTAACATACCCAAATTTCACATTAAACTCATTACTACACAATTTATGGTGTTAATTTAAACTTACTGTTATAACCAGTCCTGCTGCCTGCATTCTGCCTATAAATCTTATTTTAGCAGATACTATTCTTTTGCTAATAACTCAATCAATACTAAACCAATTACTTTAATTCCTTTTCCTATTGCAAATATACACATAAAATTATAATATATCCAAATTTAGAATTTTTGGATCACTGAAAAATTATTAGTGAATTTCCAAAGTTAAATTACTGCCCTGAAACCTTTATCCAGACATACCCTATTTCCATGCCTATAATTATTTTTGTGCTCATCAAATTACAAAACATTTTATAGAAATTTATATCACATATAAATTAATATTTTTTATGTTTAACACTTTCTCTAATTCAAAATTTAAGGCCCTTATATTAATAGAACTCTATAACCTATGTTCTGTTAAATAGTCATTCCGGGCAGTCTATACTTATGACCTAATATCTCATAAACCACAGATTCAATTGAAAAACCCTTTTACAGAATTGTAGATAAGACATAAATGAACATTTTTATTGTTTAACACTTTTTCTAATTTTGTCTCTATCATTATGTATAATAAAAACACAATAACATTTTCTAGAAAACCTAATTCTAGGTCAGTCACAGTTTTTACCCAATAACTCTTTCCTCACTTCGAATTTTCCAAATTCTTTTTACAAAAATCTAATTAAATATTTATCTACAACTTTTATATTTTAACTATCTTCAAATTTAGTCATTAAAATTTCAGAATATTAGCCACAAGTTACTGTTTCAAATCAAATTTCAGAAACTACATTAACCCTAGCTCATTCTTTGCATTTTTAACTTAAATCAATTAATTTACTACTTCATTAAACCATAATTTACACAAATTCAATTAAAAGAATGAGTTTAAGAATAATACCTCAAATCAAAATACTTAATCCCACTTCCTTTTGCTCCACCAAAAGCTTGAACATAATTTTTCTATCATATTTTCTTCTTAAAGCTTCTTCCTTCTTCAATTTCCTATCTATTTTTGGTTGATTCTTTGGAAAGGTTGGTTGACTTATTTCTATGATATTTTCCTTCTTATGGTTCGGCCACCACCTTTCCCATTTCCTATTTCCATTCTCTTCTTATATGTACAAAGCCAAACTAAAATAAAATGAAGATAAAATAATAGAATTTTCTAGATTGTCGGTGATTTGTCACCTATTCTATTAATTGATAAAACAATTAATTATTTTCTATAAAAAAAAATCACATCTTCACTATCATGGCCGACCACCTTGGCTTATTTCTAGAAAGGGTGGGTCTCACAATTTTATTTAATTACACTTTGGCCTAAAATTTTCCTTATTTATATTTTGACCCTAAAACTTTCTGTAATTTATTCTGTCTATTATGTTTAGATTCAACCTCAAGTGTGGGGAGTGAAATATCTTATTTTAAGTTGTTCTATCATTTAAAAATAGTTCTGGGTCATTTCTGGATCCCAGACAGTAGATTTCTAAAATTGCCCCCAAAGTTGTCTTTATTTACAATTTTGCCATTACTCCTATTTCAAGTATTCCAAAACATTTTTCAACTCTTTATTTTCACCATAATTTCACATAAAATTAACTAACTTAATCTCCCCAGGTTTGGGTCAAAAATTCTTAAATTAGCCGGACTACTATTTTCCCGGCAGTGCAATTAACACCGGTATTTTCTGGGACGGTACCTCAAAAGTGACCCAGTTGAGGCTCAAAAATTCTTGAATATTACTCTCTATCATTCTCTATATATTTCCATAATCGATTGAGCCTATTCATACTTCAATTAATATTATATCTGTTACTATAGTCCGTTATATCTATACTGTCTTCTGTACTTCATCACTATCCATTGTTCTGTCTACTGGAGTATTACATTAAAACTATATCCAATTACTTTTTTATTAAAATATTTAGCTTAAGTGGAAGTTGGCTGTAACAGTTAGGCATGTTGGGTTGCCTAACACCTTCTCCAATTCATACCTAATTTTCTTACCTAGATCTCTAACTAGTTAAGGTAGTCTGGTGCACTGCCAGTTTTTTAAAGAAAGGAAATATTTTTCATTTGTGAACTCAAAAATACCTAAAACCTAATGGTGACTCCTTTTTTTGGGGTTTGGTTTATCCATATTGTCTTCTCTAAGGCTACAAGCCTAACAAAACCACGTCACCATAAAAGACACCACTTATATTGTTTAAAAATGGTTTGATGGGGACTATTATCAACTTATCTATTTAGAATCAATTGTATAGGCACCTTTACTTCCACCTCAATAATGAACTTTCCTAAATCCATACTTTTAGGATAATATGTCACAGCCTAATTTTAGACTATGACGGTCTTAGGGTACGGGAAATGTCAAGGCAACTAGTACCTCGAAGAACCCATTCTTATACTTTAACTTTACTTTTACAAACCCATAATGTCATTAACAATTATTACTTAAACATATGATACATTTTAGGTAGTAATTTTTTTTTTCTAAAACATCATAAGATTTCTTACAGAAAAATCGACAGAGTTTCCTCTATAACTCTGACTTAATCTTTCCACAAGAATCTAAAATTTACACTTCCAAATAAACATACATTCCCTTATAGCCTCCATTAAGCAACACAACTCAATATGCACTTCATAATTTACATTCACATCTCATATCATATTTATACATCATTTACATTCTCATATCATATTTGGTTAATACTTTGATCACATTGAAATATTAGACTCCTTATCAATTCAAGTCCTATGTACATTATACCAAGGAACCTCTATACATAGGAGTAACCTTAATACATACATATGAGATCCAAGGCTGAAGACAATGTAGCCAATGGATGTCTGCCTCACTGAGGTCCTGAAAACATTAAACAACTCTGGGGTGAGTATAAAATTATACTTAGTGAATCTAAATATATGAATATGCAATATTATTCATGTAAAGCTACATCTATCCATTAATGATCTGTAAATAATAAATAACTAATAATGGAATAGTGAAATACATATCATGAACCATAATGCATAAAATATAACAGGAATGAGTATCTATAACATATCATATTATAATACTGTACTGTTACTTCACTTCTCTTCCTTCACATTTCCATCCAATCACACCATGGCATAGAGAATTTCACCCACTCTAGCAAAGATTTAAGCATATATACATATATCTGTGTACACAGCCGATGGATTTATTCACTACAACATCAAAGTAGTCCTGTTATAATATATTATATGCAAATGTCTCATATAGTAATGAATATAGCATAATTATACTCATATAGCTGTAGAATAATCATAAATATATCCATAATCAATAATATAACAAATTGGGGTCAAGTAAAAAAAAATGCCCGGCGGGGCCCAGTTGCGCTGCTGCAACTGACACTCGCCATTACGGGTTCGTTTCTCATTTTTCAGGCACTTTCTAGTTTTCCATGTAATCAATATTTCCATGGCAATTTCTTGTACAATTGATAAATAAACATATATAATAAGCAATTAGGCTTGGTTTGGCATCAAAAAGCCTTTCATAATAGATTTTATACACAATCAAAGTTTAGGTCAGTTTTAAACATTTCGGCAGCTCTGTTTTAGGTCATTTTAGCAAAACTGCCCAAAAGTGGATCATTAAAGGTTTTCAAGCAAGGATATCATTTCATATGCATAAATTCATGACTTATGAATGAATAATGCATGAATCATATATATAGACTCACCTCAACCAAAAACTCCAAATGTTACTCCCAACAGGCCTAATTGGCCCGTGACTCGCCTTTAGGGGCCCTTACTTGGGAAGATTCTCCTATATTAACCAAATCACTCCAGTAAGACTTATACTCAATACAAACCACATTAAAACACATATCAAGCACATTAAAATACATAAGCATATATACTATACATCATAAACCCTATTTTACACAATTGACACTTTCCATTCTTTTATACATCAAATGCAATTCTATCACCACATTTCATTCACATTTCTTATATTCATCATTATAATGCTAAGTTAATAACTTCCAAACACTTAGTTCAACATTTCATACTAAACATACTTCAAATTCCAAGTTTAGCTTTCAAGTACTTATATCAAACATCTTTTACATATCTAAACCTATACATTTCCATTACTTATACCATTAAACCATATTCAAACTTTACCTTTCAATTTGCATCAACCTAACACATTAAACTAACAAAGTCAATATGGTTCCACCTAAATGGAAATCATTCCATTCATCCATTTTTCAACACCATTCAATCATATAACATACATATACATCAAATTCATAACATTTAACCCTTTAAATGCACAAATCCATTCCTTTAAATCCTAAGTTTTGACCAACCTAGATTTCCATTCAAATGGATTTGTTTCCATCATTTAACCATTAATTCATATCATACATATCAAATACAACTCATTTGAATCAAACGATTCATCAAAATCATACTTTGATTCACATTTCTTCCTATTAGGTTTCATTCCAATTTTTGATTTTTCTTCCAACCAAAACATGTTTTTGCTACTAAATAACGTTAATTAACATCTTAAGAACATAATCAAACCAAAAGAATGGTAAAATCAATTACTTACCAAAAGTTCTTCAAAAACTTCAAAGCTTTGATTCTTTGTTTTTTCTTGTTTTTCCTTAGAATCTAAAGCTATATTGGTGGAATTAACTAGTTTCTATCAAGAAATGAAAGAAAAAAATAAGCTATGGTAATCAACAATGGTAGCCAAAACTTGGAGGAAGAAGAAAGAGAAAGTTTAGTTGGTGTTTTGGCTAAGAATGGTGAAGGGGTGGCAAAAATCTAACTAAAAATCAAAGGCATGATCAAATACATTAGGCTTATGATAGAAATGGTGAAACCTAGCCATATAACCATCCATTTCTTCATTATTTCATCCAATGGTTAGATTTAGATAAGCCTAAAATGATACCATAAGCTTGCATACACCATATAAGTCCATATTTCAAAGGAAAAGACTAAATTGCCCTTAGTTCAAATGAAATCCCTAAATCGAGTAGCTTTGCTTGAAATTATTTTCTACCGGGTTTAATCTTCTAACAATTATTCATATAATTATAATATCATCAATTTCATGTCTTAATATTCTTTTCTACCTTCAAATATCATGTTAGTTTCCATAAAACTCAAAGGGGGTGTGAAATAACAATTTTGCCCCCAATTCACCAAAAAGTCATTTTTACCCGATTGCTTCCTAACAACCTTTAAACCACTTTTACACATATGATACTTCCTAAAACATGCATATATATTCCATTCAAACATAAACATGCAATAATACATAACTTTCAAACAATGTAAACATTTCCTAGGTTTTCCCTTTATGGTTCAGGTTCTAAGCTTTAACTGAAGTGTTACATTCTACCCCCCTATAATTAAATTCGTCCTAGAATTTACTTTAAAGCAATAGGGTAGAATAAAAAACTGACTCATGAAAAAGGTAGGGGTATTTGTGCCTCATCTCAGCCTCACTCTCCCAAGTACATTCCTCTATTGTTCTATTCCTCTATAAGACTTTAACCATAGGAATGCTCTTGTTGCGAAGCCATCTTACTTGCTGATCAACAACTTCAACTGGCACTTCTTCATAAGCTAACTCTTCTTCATTTACCTCCATATCCTAAAGCTGAAGAATATGGGATGGATCTGATACATATTTCCTCAACATAGAAATATAAAAAACTGGATGTATATGTCCCATATTTGGAGGTATTGTCAATCTGTAGGACACATTTCCTACCCTATCAAGAATCTCAAAAGGACCAATGTATCTAGGTGACAAGTTTTCTTTCTTCCCAAATCTCATAACTCACTTCATTGGTGAAATTTTTAGGAATACATGGTCACCTACACTAAATTGCATATCTTTCCTTTTAGGATCAGCATAGCTCTTCTGTCTACTGAAGGCAATTTTAATTCTTTCCTTAATCATGGGCACTTTTTCTATTGTCTCTCTAATCAAGTCAGGGCCTTCTAATTGCTTTTCCCTAGGTTCTACCTAACATATAAGAGATCTGCACTTTTTTCCATACAGTGCCTCATATGGTGCCATATCAATAGTGGAATGGTAACTATTGTTATAAGCAAATTCTGTCAGTGGTAGATAGTGATCCCAACTGCCCTTATAGTCCATCATACAGAGTCTCAACATATCTTCTAAAGTTTGAATAGTTCTCTCTGACTGCCCATCTGTCTGTGGATGAAATGCAATACTGAAACATAGCTGAGTACCCAATGCTTCCTGAAATTTCTGCCAAAATCTAGAAGTAAACTGAGTACCCCTATCAGAAATGATCATCAATGGCACACCATGTAGTCTAACAAGCTTATCAATATATAGCTGGGCATACTGAGCTACTGTATAGGTGGTTTTTGCTTCTAGAAAATGAGCTGATTTGATCAACCGATCCACTATCACCCAAATAGAATCATAGCCTTTCTGTGTCATTGGTAATCCAACCACAAAATCCATAGTTACTTGTTCCCATTTTTATTCTGGCAACTAAATCTCTTGAAGTAAACCATATGGCTTCTGATATTCTATCTTAACCTATTGACAGGCTAAACAAGTAGACACAAACTTAGTTATATCCCCTCTCATATTAGACCACCAATAATGTTTCTTCAGATCCTGATACATCTTTGTCACTCTAGGATGAATAGTGTATGGAGCATAATGAATCTCCTCCATAATCTATCTTCTTAACCCATCACAGTCAGGTACACACAATCTGTCATTACATTTCAATACATTGTCCTTAATTGTAAACTCAGGAGCCTTACCTTCTTTAACTAACTCCATAATTCTCATTAGTTGTGAATCTTTATTCTGGGAATTATTTATCTCATCTAATAACAATGGTTTAACCTGAAATTGTGCTATCAGCACCTATTCCTGCCCCTGTAATTCAAAATCCAGGGTTAATCCCATTGCTACCAATTCCCTAAACTCCTGCACCAAAGGCTTTTCTATGACTGTCACATATGCTAAACTACCCATAGATTTTCTGCTAAGTGCATCTGCTACTACATTAGCTTTCCCTGGGTGATATAAAATCTGACAATCATAATCCTTTAGCAACTCTACCCATCGCCTCTATCTCAAATTCAGTTCTTTTTGTTGTAGTAGAAACATACAATAATACATAACTTTCAAACAATGCCAACATTTCCTAGGTTTGCCCTTTATGGTTCAGGTTCTAAGCTTTAACTGAAGTGTTACATAATATGAGCAGTATATTGGATTTTACACTCAATTTCAATATGACCTCGACTCTTTACAACCTAGCCACATCATAATCTAGATGAGAATAAGGAGTTGCCACTCATATACATTTTGAGGTACTAATAGTAGAGTTGATTCAAATAGTAAGCCTAACCTCCCATTTGAACTCCATCTTGAGAGATTATGGGTTTGAGAGTTGAGTCTTACTTTGTGTTGGTATGTTTGGCATTGATATATATTTCCATTCATATTGTTAACAAAATTATTTTTATGCAATGACGATAATATAACACTCAAAATACACCTAAATATCATAAATAAATCATTAAAACAGTTATATAGTTCTACTTAGATTATTACAATAGGATTTATCCTTTGGTAGCCTAAAAACCAGAAAACAAGAAAGGTATAAAGGAGAAATGGGCAATAGAATCCATTCTATAACTAATCAAATGAGAAAAGGGAATAAAGTACTTGAAAAAGGTATGAAAACAGTCTTAAAAAAGGTCCAAACTGCTACTAAAGGTCTACTAGATATGGGAGCTTGCAGACAGAAAATAAAAGCTAGCAAAAGAGGAAAAAAGGGCCTTCTGGCCATTTAGGACCCAATGGTATAGACACCAAATGTTTGCACACTTGAGTTTGAGTCGAATCCCAATGATGAGGCATTAGATATCAAAATTTTAAATCCAATTCCTTGCTAAATGAAGATTAGTTTAGATAAAATAAGTTTGATTCAACCATATTTACATAAAATGGCTTTTACATGAAAATGGATCAGTGAGGTTTTTGAGGTTGCTAAGCATTTGTGACTTGTAACTAAGGATCCAAACTAGTGTTTTGTTGTTTTCTGGTGTTAAAGGTGTTAAAAAGTCATTTGACTAAGTTCTAAGAAAAGAATCGGCCAAGAAGGCTTGAAGGGAAGGCTGAAGGCCTATGTAAGGTAAAGTCTTGTGTTAGCGCCAATTTTTGACACATCTTGAGCCCGACCCGAAGCCTAATGATGCAGCATCAAGAATTGAAATCGCGAGAGGAAGATTGCTTATCAAAGTGATTACTTTTGCTTTTGGAACGAGAAAATTGCTAGGGTTGTCTTTTGATGGTCTGGGTTATTATTTTGATATAAAACATGTGAAAAGTTATTTGGAAATGAAGTGGGGACATTTCGGGCCGTATTTGGTGCTCCGAACACAAATCGGACTGACAGGAGGTCATCAACCCGATTGCAGCAAGCCGCCAAGCCCATATGAGCCCAAGACCAATTTAAGTTAGCAATTGATTATCCAAATTTATATTTTGATATAAAACATGTGAAAAGGTATCTAAAAATGAATTTGGGTTATTTCGGGCCTTATTCGGTGGTCCAAATGCAAAATCAAGCTCGCAGGAGGTTGCCAGCCCGATTGCCATAAGCCGTCTATCCCGTATGAGCCCGAGACCAATTTAAGTTTTTTTCTTAGTTAAAAAGAGTTTAGAAACAATTTTAAAGGTTTTTGAAAAGTTTCGGGTCATTTCGGACAGATTGGATGCAAGAACGGTTGTGCGGGGAGTCGACGGGCTTATTTGAAGCAAGCCATTAGGCCCCTGTGGCAACCATTAGCCTGTGGCTTCTTACCACAACCATATGGTTGCTTGCAGGGCATCGGCAAGCTCCGGGCTCGTTCGCACGCGTCGCCGCTCACCTACGCCACCCCTTGTTCAATTTTTCTTCTAATTTTAGAGATTCTAGGTATTTTTTTTTTGTGCCAATTTAGCTTTTAAAAAGGTTCCTACTTGGTATTTTGATCAAATTGGAAGTTTTGGGTTAAAAGCTAAAAAGGAAGCTTTAGGGGTTATTGGTTGGCAAGTAACCCTAAAGCTATTTTGGAAGCTATGTTTTGGCTATTTAGGATGATTTGTTGCTTAAGAAATATGAATAAAACTAAATAGGAGTATTTTAACTTATTTCTTCCTATTTAAGTGGCAGTAAAAGCCTATAAATAGGCATTCACCCTCACTAGTTTAAGGATCCAAATTTTGACGCCCCGAACTCTAGACAAAATAATTCTTTCAATCAAATTCTAAATTGATTTTTAATTAATCTTACTACAAAGAAACTAAGGGTTTTATTAAAGTTAATTGATTAAGTTCATCTTAAGAGTTCTTATTAATTTTTCTTTCAAGAATAAAAGGAACCAAATCAAGTTTTATTTCTTCTTTTCTTAAACTTTTCTCAAGAACATATCAAGAACATTCTTGATAGTGCTCTTGATAAAATGGAATATATTCAATCGAATCATGGCTTGATTCAAAGTAAGAACTTGATGAAAAGTAATCTTCTTCGAGCATTGATATTTTTGGCATTCGAAATCATCTATAAGACAAACGAAGCCTGAGGGTGATTTGCCAAGCCTTGGTGTATTCAGGTTTGAGTAATTTCTTATTTCTTTTTATTTAGCCACTATATAAATTCTTTGAACATAATCACATGGATTGATAGCAATTAATATGATCTTTCTTCTTTCTTTGTAAAATCTTTTTTTTTTTTTAATATGAACTAAGTTTGAATTAAGAATTTGTATTTACATGACATTTAACTATGCTTAATTGAAAATCTAATCAATTTGAACTAAAAGAACTTAGAAAGAATGCTTAGGTTCCTTTTACATGAAATTCATATTTTTGTTTCTAGCTATTGTTTTGTTATTTTTTTCTTACATTAAAAATCATTTTAATTGAATTAAAATACTTAGAATCATTAGGATTAGTTTTTGAATAATTTAGGATGAAAAAGTGTCAAAAATCCCTTTAAAAAAGACGAAAAAATGATTTAAAATAGGATGGGTGTCTAAAATCATGTTAGAAGGGCCATATGGCCCTTGGGAAAGGCCACACGGCCTTTCCTTGTCCCGTACAGAACTGAGAAGGGCCACACAACCCTATATATGCAATTGGGGCATTTGTTTGTGCCATGGAGACACTTTCTTGTCTTTTTTGCTTAGTTTCTTTATTTTTATGTCCATTTGATGTATCTAATTATATGTAAATATCTATATACCATGAATAGATGCATGAAACCTAGGATGAATGACTACATGATAATTTTTACTAATTCAGAAGCATGCTAAGATCAAAAGTGTCAAAATTAAGCCTAGTTTTGTATGTTTGTTGCTATAATGCTTAGTTTAGGTTATAAGCTTGAAAAATTGGCATGCTTATTATTATGTGACAATATGGCCTAATTGAAT
The DNA here is from genome assembly GCA_948193065.1 of Aleurites moluccanus. Lineage (NCBI taxonomy): Eukaryota > Viridiplantae > Streptophyta > Magnoliopsida > Malpighiales > Euphorbiaceae > Aleurites > Aleurites moluccanus. The sequence goes on from CANXYC011783695.1 coordinate 16,658, forward strand.
GTATGGTAAAATGACTTTAAAAATAGACATAATGCCATGAATAAATAATTTGAGTATGGGTTTAAAATACATGAAGCATGATTGATTGAATATAAACTTTGTTGCCATGCAATACAAAATACTTAGGTTAGCATGCCATGATTAGGTTAGTTGTCAAAAGTGGTTTGACTTGTGAATAATTTGGAGTATGTATTATAATCTTAACGAGCCTTGGTCACTTGTAAATGAACCAAATGATTAAAGTGTCATAGTTATATGCTTTGCATCATGCATATGATAAACTTGATTTTTGGTATGATTAGAAGGAAGTATGTCATTTTATAAAGTATGTTGTGCATACATTTGTGTTGTACGAGCTAACCATATAAGGACAAAGTAAAATAAATAACATGAGACTTGTAAGGTCTAAGCATGCATGAAAGGTAAATGGATTTGAATGCATTAAGGCCCAAAAAGGTAAAGTTCAAGGTATAAATGTTTCATTTAATTTATTAGATTATGCAATTTAATTTCTTTTTTTGTTATTTCTTTATTCTGAGATGTTGAATGAATGAATGTTTATAGTATGATATGGTTGTGTACATCTCTTGTTAAGGCTAAATGGTTCATTTCTCCTTCCATTTTTTTAAGGCTAGTGAGGGTTCTTATTATGCAAATTAACATTTTATGAAATCTTTAGGCATGGTCTTGTGAGATTGTATTATTTACTAGACCTCGTATAATTAAGTCTAAGGAAGTTGGGTTTTAAGTGAGACTGCTTGTGACTCCTCCAATCTTTCCTAAGAATTATGCTTGGTCTGGTTTATGGTATGGTCAAGTATGTGCATGATATAACTTACCCTTTTTTGGCTTATGGATTGTTTCTTTTAATATGTAACACCTCAACAGACAGAACAATAAAAGTAGATAATATGAATGTATTGGATTATAGTAACGAATATGATATTGACTTAAGCATGAATGGGCTTAATAAATTATTGAAATATATAGGAAATGATAGAGTGTAACACTTAGGAATTTTTGAACCTTAACTGGGTCACTTTTGTGACACTATCTCAAAAAATATCGGTATTAATTACACTGCTCGGGGAAATAGCAATCCAGCTAATTAGAAAATTTTTTACCCAGACCAGGGGGATTAAGTTAGTTAATTTTATGTGAAATTATGGTGAAAAGAAAGAACTGAAAAACCTTTAGGAACATTGAAATTTTAAAGAGTGGCAAGATCGTAATTTATAGTAACTTTGGGGAAATTTTAGAAATCCACTATTTGGGATCCAAAATTGACACAGAACCATTTTTAATAAATAGAGCAGCTCAAAATGAGCATTTTTATTTCCCACACTGAAGATTAATTCTTAATAGAATTAACAAAATAAATTACAAAAGTCAATCAGGTAAAAGTGCGATTAAGGAAAGTATAAGTCCTTATTTGCAAATTTTGAAAATTTGGCTTATAAAAAGTCCATTCTAGACTTTTCCACACCATATCTTCTTCGTTCCCTCCTCACCCTCCATGGCCGACCACCATTCAAACAAATCTAGCTTGATTTTTGTCAAAATTTTCAAGAAAATTTCAAGGAAAACTTAAACCCAAACCTAATTCTAACTATTTCCATCAAAAATTCCCTAGATTAATCAAAGAATTTGGAGTTTTTCATCACCATAATTTTGGATACTTTATCCTAAAGAGTTAACTTAATTCTTTTCTTGTCTTTTTTATTTCTATAAGTAATTTAGATAGTGTATAGTATAGTTATATGGATGTATTTCATCAAAATAGCTTAATTGAATGGAAATCCCAATTTTAGAATCCTAACTCTATTATGTATCAAACCAATTATTAAATTAGTATTAGATAATCCTTAATTTAGTTATTGGAGTTGTTATTGAAGTCATGGGAGACTAATAAAATGTTTAATTTAAGATTGAGTTTAGATAAGTGGAAGAAAATAAATTAGAGAAGAGTTCTGAAATTCTGAAATTTCTGAGAGTGAACAGAATTTTGAAGGTCAGATTTCATAGTATTAAAGGAAGATTTTGGAAAACTTTATAACATAAAATTTGTAAATATACATGTGTAAATTATATTTTTTTAAGGGTATCTTATCAAATTCGAAGTGTGTTGGGAGATATTGACTCATGACTGAGACTGGTCCAGATTATAAGGACAATTGAAAATACTACCGTATTTTAATTAATTGAGTATTTTAGGGATAGAATTAGGATAAGTGTTCAACATTAAAGGTGTTAATTTATTTCTTATCTATAGTCTTGTAAAATATTTTTTTAATTGGATTTGTGGTTTATGAGATATTGAGCCATAAGTATAGACAGCTAGAATTGATTGATAAACAGAATATAGATTACAAAGTTCTATTGATATGAAGACCTTAGAGTATGAATTAAGGAAAGTGGAAAAAATAAAAAATGTTTATTTATATATAATATAAACTAATGTATAATATTTTTGCAATTGGTTAATCATTAAATTAATTATAGGTATGGAAATAGGATTTATTCGGATAGAGATTTCAGGACAGTAGTTTAATTTTGGAAATTCACTAATAATTATGAAGTAAACCAAATAATCTGAAATTTAGATATGTTATAATATTGTATGTCTATTTTCAATAGAAAAAATAATTACAGTAATTGGTTAAGTATAGATTGAGATGTAGATATAATAGTACAGACTGTCAGAATAGGATTGCAAGCAGAATGCAGGGCAACAGGGATGGTTGTAAGACTAATTTTAAATTGACACCATAAATTGTATAGTAATGGGTTTAATATGAATTTTGGATATGTTAGAACCTTATATGTTAAGTTTAATTAGGAATAAGAAGTGAAGCTAAAAAGAGTTATGGTAAACGGAACACAACCTACCAGTGGGGATTTCCATATAGGCAGAATTTAGAAATTGGAGAATTTTAGGGAATTTCTTTAACACATGTATAATTAATGTAATTTTATGTTAATTAGTATATAAATTGATATTAATTGGATATGTAGATTTAATGAAGAATAAAATACATGATGAATACTATAAGTGTTAAGGCTATGGAATAAGGATAAAAGAAAAAAGGGAAGTGTATAAGTCATAAGCTAAGGTGAGTTAACTATACATCATTGAGCATGTTCTTTATTTTATCATGATTAATTGAATGCTATATCCCTTGACAACCAAATATTTCTTGTTACAATTATTGATGAGCCAATCTTAAGTTGAAAATCATTGTTGTTAAACTTTTATTGAAGTTGAATTGCCTATCGAATTATTTACCCAATTTGTGATAGGAATTTGATTGAATTCACACCATGATGACCTAATGATAATGCACACCAAATGTTCAGCAATATATATCACATTATATATTATTGATTACCTGCCTATGTACCAAGAATGAAACCAATTATATGTTTATCGAAATGCATGGACATGTTTATTGATATGTATTGATTCTATTGATAATAAGCCATATGTGTATAGCCATTGAATGATCATTGCACCTTTATATTTCCATATGAGTACTTAATATTGTTATTATTCCCATTAACCTATTATACATATAGAATTGACAAAGTTTCCTTACCGACGGGGTAGCGGGTAAATAAAGTCAGCAATGTACACATTGTTTATATGGAACTCTAGCTGGAAAGGATTAACTGTCCTAGCCATAAGTGTATGATTAGCCTTATGTATGTGATATGAGTTATACATGTTCATGGCCCATTATCTATGTTAGACCTTAGTGTCTTCATCATATCTATTTTAATGGTTACAAATACCAAATTAATGGACTAATGAATTTGTTTGATTATGTGCAAGATTATTCAAGTATTTCTCCAAAGTATTGTAGGATGTTGTTATGTAGTGCGCGACCACTTATAGTTGCAGGCGTGACTCTAGGAACAAGTTTGATCACATGTATGATAAAGTCAATCGCAGCTTTGAAAAGCTTCAGGTCGCGGGTCCTGACACATCCAGTCGCGGGCGCAAAATTAATTTGAGAATTTCTAAAAACATCCAGTAGCTTTAAGATGAACAGTGTCTCTCCAGTAGCGGGTGCGACACAAAAAAGTAGCAGGTGCGACTAGGTGAAGTCGTGGGAGTGAGAAGTTTATTCGTGGGCGCGAAATTAAATTTAGAATATCTCAAAACATCCAGAAGTTTCAGATAAACAGTGTCTCTCTACTCACGGGAGCGAATCATTGAGTCGCACATGCGACCAGTCGCAGGAGTGAAATTTAATTCAACCAAGTTCAAAAGTAACAAAAGCTTCACATGCTCAATAACGCGTTGGTCGCAGGAGCTACAATTCCAAGTCATAGGCATGACTTGATGAAATTTAAATTTACACTTTATCGAGCCAGATGAGAGTCGCAAGCACGACTATCCAAGTCGCGGGCAACTCACCCATAAATTAGCCGTTGGAGCAAAATTTCAAGTTCATTTATTGTGGGAAAGAAGTCTAAACGGCTCTTTTTCCCCCCAAGCCTATAAATATGACTTGATTTGTATTAAATGTAAAGTGAACAACCTTAAACAAGTTCAAAAGTTATTTATTAAAAAATCATTCATATTTATTGTGCAAAATCAATATATATATATATATGTGTGCATTTATTATAAATCTTCAAAGTTGTTGAAGATTATTGATTATAAGAGAGTTTAGTAAAAAAGAGAATTCTTTCTTCTCATCTATTGTAAATCTTTTGGGTTGTGTGTGAGCCTAGTTTGAGAAAAACACATTGTAAAAGGTTAAAGTGTAAACCAAAACACTTAGGTTTGATCTTGAACCTATAAAAAGATCAAAGGTATTAAAGTACTCAAGTGTGATCTTGAGGAGTGGACATAGGCTCGTTTTGGCCAAACCACTATAAATCTTTGTGTTGATTTTCTTCTTCTCTTCCTTCATCATAATTTTAATTGGTTGTTATTTTTAAAAGATAACCAATTCACCCTCTTCTTGTTTGCCAAGAGACTAACAATCTGTCTTTTCTACATATTTCTACATGTGATGCTTATGATACCCTTATCTTATATTGCTTACCTTTGATATTCGCTTTCTTACCCAATGTTATTTACCATTATTATCACTGTTATCTATTCCATACACCCAAGGGCATTTGATGTACAGATCACTAAGCTTTGATAAGCAATTTGATAATCTTTATTTATTTCTCATAATCGACATTACCTAAATTCTTATTGTACATCTTATATGTTATTTACCTCCTTAGTTTTGATGTTTAATGATGTATATTAACTCACTGAGTATTTTTATACTCATTCTATAGTTGTTTATCATTTTACAGGTGTAAAATTGAGATGTCTATATCCAAGTCATTTTTTCTTCGACTTGGAAAATCCAGTGCTTCAAGGTAGTGGTTAATTATTAAAAAGTCATATGTACAAATCTCTAGAGCTCCATAGTACTGTATATAGATAGATTAATGATATAAAAATATTATATAAATATTTATTAATGACAGTCGATGTGATGGATATTAATCGTGGTATGGGAAATACTTAATAACTAATGATAATTAAATTAATGACAGAGGTAATGATACTAAGATAATAAGGTTAAAATGTAACGTGACATAAAAAATAGAAAAAAAATTATATATACTTAGAAGTGCCACGAATGTTTACTGAATTATAGAGTTGAGGGTATAAGGATGGCAAATTATTAGGAGTGCAAAATATTTTTTATGTAGGCTATATAATTTTTTGAAAAACACGATTTTGGATCAGGAATAGTTAAAAATACAAAGGAAACTCTATCAAAATTTTTGTAAAATTAATAAGTAATAAATGGAATCTGAATATTAATAAATGGGTTAAGTATAAATGGTTAATGACTGACATGTTTAAAGCATTCTACGGGTTTCCAGTGACCTTAGGTCTACCCGTGCCCTAGGACCATGATGTCCCAAAAGTGTGATGTAATAAGTATGTCTAAGATGATTCACCTATAACTTATAGCTAAATAGAGAGGTTGGCCAATGGTCAAGAGAGCTGTGGTGCCTAACACTTTTCCTAATTCGTACTCAGTTTCCTTACATGGATCTCTGGATAAGGTGGCATGGTGTTTAGCCGAGATATATGCTACAGTTATTAAGCAGTATCATTAGATATCAGACTGAAGACCACTGATGATAGTTAAGAAATTTAAGAAATTCATACAACATTAAATTTAAAGCTTTTTTCTCAGTTATATGGATAATGAAAGATTAAGGATACTAATAGTTAATCATACGAAGAAAGTAAGTAAAAGTATCAAAAATGATGGAAAACTAATAGAGTGGCAAAATTATAAATAAGTGGAACTTCAAGGGTATTTTGAAAAATCCACAGTCCACTACTCAGAATTATTCTGAAAGCATTATAATAATAAACTACAGTTAAAAATAAGTTATTTCACACTCCACTTTAGAATCTAAAACTCAACATAATTGACAGAATAAGTTACAAAAAGTTTTAGGGTCAAAGTATAATTAATAAAAATTTTGGGGAGGAAAACATAATTTTCCATAGTTTCCACCTATAAATGCCATACCTTAGCCAAATTTTCCATACATTTCTTTCTTCTTCTTCTTTCATTGCCTAGGCTGAACCTACCATAGCCATTTCTCCATCAATTTCAAGCTAAGTTTGTGAAGAAAAACTTAAGAAAACTTAAAATCCAACCTTGTTTCAACCTTTTCCATCCAATTTTCTCCAAATATCATAAAGGAAATCAAAATTACTCTTCCTAGGGATTTCAACACTTCAATAATGAAGAGGAAATATGATGTTTTCTTTAATTATTTAGGTTAATTAGGTGTTATAGATGATGAATTAGATGGGTTTGACAATTGATTGCATCAATTGATGCAAATAGATAGAAAACCCCAATTTCAAACCCTAAATTGAAATTATAAGATACCAAACCCTAGATTAGTCATCCTTAATGTCTAATTAAGTTAGAATATATTTAATTGATGCCATTGGAAGCTTATTTAATGTTGGTTTTGGTGTAGAACACAAAGAGAAACAAGATTGCCTATGTTTTCCCCTTTGAAGAAATTAGTGGAAACGAATTTTTCTAAGCAATTGGAAGCATTTGGTGAGTTTAATATGCATCATATAACATGTTTAATATCTTAGATTGAAGTTTGGAAACCAATTTCACAAGGCCAAGTTTTGGCCGAACCAACATTGTTTGGTTTCCTTTGAATTTTTATTAGTTTATCCTTTGAATTCACAAGCCAATTTGATATATTGTATATTGATGTTTGTTGAAAATCAATTGCCTATTGTGTTGCCTATATTGTGAGCTTATTGTTTGATATTGGGGCAATATTGATGTTGCACCAAAACCATATCAAATTGCCTAATGAAAGTTGGACACCAAGTGTTCGACAAAATGCCTCAATGAAATTCCTATAGGCTTACCATTTCAATGCCATTGTCGCCAACGATATTGGCTAGCCAATTGTATCAACCCAAAAGACCTTAAATTCCTACTTTGTTATCCAACCCATAGTTGATTGTTATATCCATTGGTATTCTATATGTACCTTCCATTAATTATATGTTATTGATTGACAGTACCAATTGTTTGATTTGAAACCTATTTGAATATTGATGAGCTGTTTGAATCCTATTTATATCCTTTGATTTGTTTCTATCCTATTGTTGGTTTATATGTTAATTTGACAGAGCTACCTTTCAGAAGGGGTAGTGGGTAAATATCGTTAGCATTGTGCACAATGTATATTATGGACCCTAGCTGGGAAGGGTTATTTTTCCTAGCCTTAAGGCATGGCTCATCTTATGTATATTACATGTGATTATATATGATTAAATGTGTTAAGGTTATTGATATCTTGTTTATTGATCTCAAACCATTGCTTCTGATTAGTTTCCTGTCTTCTGTAATTTGTTGTGCAACCCTGTAACCCATTAATTATTTATCTGTTATTTAATTGTTTACCCAACCTTTTACCTTTTATATGATGTATATTAGATTTATTGAGTATTTTTATACTCATTACGAGATTGTTTAATATTTTTCAGGGCAGGAGTAAAGTCCAGAATCCTTTCCTCTATGGAATCTTACAGTGTATGTTTGACAGTGTAAATATTTTAAACTCTGTGTTATGTATTATTCTAGTAGCTCCATGGTTATGTATATGGATGATAAATATTATATGGAGGTTAATGATGCTAATGGCATGTGTGGATAATGATTGCAGACTACAAAATCATAGTTTACAAAATGATAGATTATAGGAATACAGAATACAGATTGTATAATATAATAGTTAATTGGGTAATAATAAGATGATATTTGGATATGATCTTGGGTTCTACGAGTGTCAGTCATCTTTGGTAGTTCCTGTATTGTAGGACCGTCAGGTTCCATTTTTAGGACGTGACAGAGGTGGAATCAGAGCATAGGTTTATATGAATAGTAACTAGATACAGTATTAATAGGATATAAGTAAACCATGGAGCTTAGGAATTTATGTTTCGTCTTTTGCAGTATTCATCATATTTTCTGTATATTTTGCGATATCATACTGTATTAAACTGTTATATGTTTACTATAGTGATCAAGATATCAAAGACACAGCGGGAACATACTACAGAGCCAAAATATGACGGAGACAAAGAGATTAGCAGAGAGGCAGAGGTGGCCTCTAATGAGTCATTAGTCAGGAAGGAGATAGAGAAACCTCTCCTTTCCCAACGGAGGACAGAGGATACCAGAATGGGTGATGATCCCTAAAGAGTGGAAATTATATAGGTGACGTTGGAATTGCACAGAGAGATACATGAATTAAGGCGAGAAAGACAGGTAATGCCACCACTAGTAGTGCCACCCCCTGTTGTACTAGCTACACCTGTTCCAGCTCCAGTACCACTATTAATGGTTTTTGGTGAGCCTGTTGTTCAGGAGGGTCACCGAATTATAGATGAAGGTGGAGTCAATATGTTTAATTTTTTAAAGCAGAATTTACCTGAGTTTAAGGGAGACAGAGGGGAAGATCCTATTGATTTCTTGGAGCAGATTGAGAAGGTTGTGAGGAGGTTACCTTATTCTGATGCTAAAGCTATTGAGTTAGTTGGTAAATTACTAAAAAGAAAGGTATGGACCTGGTTTTCTAGATATATGGAGCCATGGTTATACAGTGATCATCTTCCTACATGGGCTCAGTTCAGACAAGCCATGCTAGATGAGTTTCTTATAGAGGGAGTTAAAACCAGAAACATTATACAGTTTGAGCAGCTAGAGCAGGGTAACAAAAGTGTGGAGGAGTATTCAGATGAATTTATTCGATTAAGAAAATATACTACCAAGATAACACCTACAGAGGCTGATCTTATCACCAGGTTCAGGAGGGGATTGCATGCCTTACTATATAATGCTATGTTAGCTATAGAATTCACTTCTCTGACGACTATTATTGATAAACCTAATCAGATGGAAGAGAAGTATAAGTCATAAAGGGAAAAAAAGGAACATAAAAGAAAAGGAGGATCCAGTGTTCAAAGTAGAAGAGGAGAGAGAAGTTCCCAACAGAGACAGGATCCAAAATGAAACAGAGGCCATAGTCTGGTAGTCAGAGGAGGAGGAGTCAGAGTAGGGGTCCTCCAGTACAGTCAGCTTCTGGTTATTCTCAGGGTTCATCCAGATCCATGACACAGATGCCAAGTGTGCCTGTATACAGTTTCTATGGTAAAAGGCATGGAGGGGAATTGTCACAACCCGTTTTCACGAGTCGCGACGGTCCTAGGGCACGGGAGATGCCAATGGCGATCGGCACCCGTAGAACCCGGTATCACATGCATAATCTATAAACCACAATATATTATACCATTCATTCTGTTATTCTATAGTTTATTCTGTAGTTTACTGTAATTGGCTGTCACAATCTATATATCATCTCATATATCATCATATAACTCATAATATCATCATAAATATATACATATGTTCATTTCCTAGCTAACCCATACATATCCCATAGAGCAGCTAGATGATGAACATCAAAATAATAATAATACAAAATATCAGAAAGTATACATCAGATGACTGTAGCAGAAATCCTCGGATGATAGACGATGGGATTCTATAGTCCTACTCCTCTCCTGAAATGGTTAAACAATGAAAATGTGAGTATATAAGATACTCAGTGAATCTATATGCATCAACAATAAAATAGTAGGTGCATAATAAAGCAATAGTACCAATAGGTTAGATAACAATAAACAGAATCTGTAATTAGTCATATTATAGCCAAAGAATAAAGTACAGGCTCGATATCATATGGAAAGACAGATAAAGGGATGGACTGTATGAAATAATAAAATCTCCAGTAATCAGTATGGACCACATGTAAACATATAGGTCTCCAATAGTATATCATTCAGTAAGCATAAGACTGATAAGGTCTTATGGCCAGGACCATAACCCCTCCTAGCTAGGGCACCAATAATACAATGTGCACATCGTCTATAGTATTTTTTCACTACCATGTCAGGTCGGTAGCTCTGTCAAGCCATATAAGGATCAATATCAAGAAACAACATATCAATGGAATACCATTATGCAACAATGGCATCCTCCAATCAATAAGTCCAATATCAATCAATCAATTATCAATAGGATTCTTGGCAATGTAAAAGAGGACATATAAACAATGATACATGGTATGGTATTTAACAAAGGCTTGGAACAAAAGTTGGTTCGGTGATAGAAATAGGTAGGCCAATTGGCATGCTAATGTCGTTGACGACAATAGCATTCAAATGGTAGGCCTATGGAATACAAAACAATAGGCCAAAGGCAAATGAACTAGGCATTTCATCAAACACATGGTGGGCATACAATGCCAAGCCAATAGGTTAGGTTTAGGTGCAAACTTGACTTGCCCAATTCAACCAACATCAAGCTACATTATCAACAATGGTATAGGCACCAATGAAACACAAATAAACAACATCAAATTGGATCAAATGGCATAGGAATTCAAGGCAAAATTCAAGCAAAATCAAAGGGTGTGAATAGTATTATGCATTCGGCCAAAGGTGAGGTTTTTCATAAGGTTTCCAATTTCAATTCTAAGATATTAGGCATGTTAAATGATGCAAAATAGACTCACCTAATGCTTCAAATCACTTTGAACAAGCCAATTCCACCAAAAATCACCAATGAAGCTATATAGAACACTTTAATCCAAACTTCAATTCTATATCAAATAAACCATCAATTAATCACCTATTCACATCCAATTAACATATTCTAACATCAATTATCAAAATCAAATACTAAATCATCAAATCATTCCTTACAACTTCAAATTAGCTATGCAAATTAGGGATTTCTAACAATTAGCATCAATTAATGCAATTTAACTACAAACCCATCAAATTCAACCTAAATAACATCAAATTAATCAATAAAATCAAACAAAACAATTTCTTACCAAAATGGAGTGAATGAGCCGAATCCTCCCTTCAATAAATCCTTGAATTCCTTTTCTTCTTCTTGCAAACTAATACTGGAAATATATAAAACTAGATTAGAACTAAATTTTTCTATGATTTTACTTAAGGAACTTTGATGGAAAATGAAGAAATTTGGATGGGAAAGTGATGGTGCAAGGTTCGGCCAAGAAGAGAAATAAGGAAGAAAGATGAACAAATTTTTCTAAGTGTCAAATATATATTAAAATCAATTTGGCAAATTATAACTTAATCCCTGAATTTCCATATATCACATTTTGGTCCAAAATTTTCTGTAATTAATTTTGTCAATTCTGTCAGGATTTATAATTCAAAGTGGGGAATCAATAGGCTTATTTTAATTTATACTTATTTATAAAAATAGTTTCGGAGTCATTCTGTAACTCCGACAGACCGCTTTCCACTATTCACCTTAAACTTCCATTTATTTATAATTTTGCCATTAGTTACTTTTTCAGTGCTCCTAAATAATTTTCACTTCTTTCTTTTTACCAAAATTACACATATATTATGGTGATATTTTACTCCCACATTAACCTCAGAAATTCTTTTGTTGACCGGAAAGCTCATTTCTCGGCAGTGTTCCCGACACGCCGATTTTCGAAAAAGTACCTAGTTCACTTTTTTACTGTCTCTAAAATTATTTCCCATCATTTCAAGACTTATGGACTACATACTGAGAACTAAATCATGCATGTGAGTCATAACTTTCTAGGGCATTACAGGAATGCAGGCGATAGTCAGGTGCCTATCTTAAATGTGGTCAACAGGGGTATTTTATTAAGAATTTCTCGATGTAGAGTGAGCAGCAGCCTTCTGTAGCAGTATCATAGCCGTCAATACAGATGAGTCGAAATGATAATAGAGAGGCTCCAGGCAGAGGCAGAGGCAGAGGGCAAGCTCAGAGTAGCAGTCAGGCTCCTACAGGGAGAGGACAGGGGCGAGTTTTTGCAGTGAATACCCAGGAAGCCCAGAGAGTAGACAACACAGTGACAGGTATGGTCTTAATTCAGAATGAAATAGCACTGTTAGATCTTTGATATCCTAACATACTTATTTTGATGTGTGCAAACAACTAATTAAACCACTAATGATGTTCGCTTGATTATATGCAAGGATAGTTTTTCAAGTTTGCAGGTTACTAGTTTATAGCACCTGCTACGCTGATAAGTCGCCCCCGCTACTTAACTTTAAAGGAAGAAAAGTTAAGAGAAACTAGATCTGTAGCCCTCGCTACCAGATAAGTAGCACCCACAACTTATAAGTAGCAGCCACTACAAAGAGATCCAGAAGACACAGTAACTGACTATCTTCAATAGCGGCCGCGACTGGAATCAGTTCCCACTGCTACTTAAGTAAAGTTCATGACCTATATAAGTTCCCACCACTACATATGCTAAAGTTTGAAGTAGCAACCGCTATAAAGAAGTCACAACCGTAAATTTCATATTAAGAGTGAGTCAAAACAGTAGCGATCGCTACTAAAAAAGCTCAGAAGACACCAAAGCATCTTGAAGTCTTTGAAGTATCAGTAGCGCCTGCTATATATAAGTAGCCCCTGCTACTTATTATGTAGTGCCCACTACAGGTTATGTAGCCGCCGCTATAGTTAGAATTCTGGCAAAAAATATAGCCATTGGAACAACTCTAATTTGCATTAAATACATATTTAATGCATCCAAATGGCTCTTTTAGGATGAGGACTATATATATGAGTTGATATAAATTTATTACAGTAACAACAACCAATTTATTATGCATTAATTCATATCTTCAAGTTCTTAAGCATTCTTGAGCTTTAAATTGAGTTTTATATTGTAAAAAGAATTAATTGCTTAAACTTCATGGTTGTTGAAGTGTAATTAATTCCTGAGAGTTAGGTTAAAGTAATTGGATAATTTCTTTCTCATTTCTTGGATTTCTTTTGGGTTTTGTGTGAGCCTTGTTGTAAAAACACTTGTAAGGTTTAGTGTAAGCCAAAATACTTTAAGGTTTGATCTTTAACCTAAAAAAGGATCAAAGATAGTGAAATACTCAAGTGTGATCTTGAGGAGTGGACATAGGTATTTTTGGCCGAAGCACTATAAATTTTTTGTGTGAATTTTTCTCTCTCTCATTGTGTCACGGCCCAATTTTAGACCATGACAGTCCTAAGGTACGGGGAATGCCAAGGTGACCAGTACTTCAAAGAACCCATGCTTTTACTTTAACTTTACTTTTACAATCATTACTTAACCCGTACTACATTTTAGGTGATAATTTTTTTTTTAAAACATCATATCATTCTTACAGAAAAACTGACAGAGTTTCCTTTATAACTCTGACTTAAGCTATCCGTAAAACATATAAATTACACTTCCAATAAAGCATACATCCCCTTTTAACCTCCAATGATCAATCACAACTCAATATGCACTTCAATATTGCATTCATATCTCATATCATATATACATTTGTCATGACCCAACCCGGGAGTCGCAACGGTCCTAGGGTACGGGTGTTGCATAAGCTACCAGTACCTTGAACAACCCAATTAACTATACTATATGGCATGCAAATCAGATAAATAGCTTAATAGCTTAAGAATGGTGAAGAAAATTCGATAGCATCTCCTCTATAATATGGCTATGCCCAAAAATAAAACAAGAAAATCAGCACTTCTAATAATCATCCACAACCATTCTCAATACAAGGATCCCTCTGGTTCTCCATCAACATCTCAATACATACATATATCTGTATAATCTATCATCTCCACATATAACACATCATATACATTCATTATATCATCATGAAGCAAAAACTATCCAGATGCAACTCAAATTTATATCTACATGCCAACTCTTATATCCAGTACCATGGAACTTCTATTTTGTACATTATTTACATACTCTTTTAGAGTTGAATATTTATATGAAACCAGAAAACTTCCAAGGCAGGAGTAGAGATGCCAATGGATAGCATGCCTCACAACTGACCTGAAAATTGTAAACCACTAAGGAATGAGTATAAAAATACTCAGTGAATCCAGATGTATATAGATGCAGTAAATGCTCATGAATATGCAATTGCCCATATATGGCCTGGAGAATT
>CANXYC011783915.1:0-13484 GCA_948193065.1 Aleurites moluccanus
ATGTTTTGTAATGATTTATAGCTTATCGGAGTGTTGTGTGTGTTTATAGGTGATCCATCGGTAACTCCCGATCGGAGTGCGGATCGGCGAGCTGAGTAGAGCTCGAGGACGTTTTTGGAGGATTTTAGCTACTTTGGTGCTATAAGTGAGTTCTTTAGCATAATTATACATGATTTGCATGAATTAAAACATTTCATATATCATATATATCATATATGCAGTTTGTTAGCCAAAAGCGACTAAAGTTCCAATTGGCCCGTAAAAACACCTACCGCAAACAGTTAAACTGACCTGTAATTCAATTGACTATAAAATGAAAACCAGAAAGTCAATCGAGCCACTACTTGACCCAATCATCTAGTCCTGACCTAAACTTCGAAACGGTACCTCATAGTCCTTCTAATTTTTTTGGTAACCCAGTTAACCAGAAACTACTTAAAAATCCCAAAACGGACCTGTAATATGATAGCCAGTTGCGACAGCGCAACTGGGCCCGGCAGGCCAATTTTTAGTAAATCTTAAATTGTATCTATTTCTTCTTATATATGTATATATAATTGTTTCATTGCTATATAAGTTGTATTTTTGCTATATTTAATGTTAATTAGAGGCACATTTATATGATATTAGTTCAGGGTTATTTTCGATGGTATAGCGGGTAAATCCATCGACTGTGTGCACACTGTGTTATGGGACCCCTGCTAGAGAGGGACAATGTATTCTCTAGTCGTAAGGAACTTATCCTTATGTGAGTCATTTATTTATGGGACCCCTGCTAGGGAAGGACATTGTATTCCCTAGTACAGTGCACTTTATGATAGTGCCAAGTATTATAGTTCAAAAGTGACCTGAATCCTGTGATATCATATACATGCTACCTATATTGATTTGCATGGTTAAAATAGTAATATTATTACAGTTTATTATATATATATTCTTATGCTATACTTTATCGAATATTTAATATATGATATTGGCATTATTACTACTATTGAGCATTTACTGCATTCTTATGTTTTTGAACTCACTGATTATTTTTATACTCATTCTCTTAGTGTTTAATATTTTTCAAGTTTTCGATGAGGCACGTATTCCATTGGCAATACCTTCATCTGCCTTGGAAGTTTAGTTTGCATGTAAATATCAAACTCTAAAGCTATGTAAACAATGTATAGAATAGTTTCCATGGTACTGTATATAGATTTTTGGCATGTAGATATAATGATAAGCTTGCATATATATTATGTTGTTGTATTTGATTTTTGGTTTATCTATATATGGATGAGTTGTTTGTTTTTATATATTGACATTGAGATTGTTGATGGAGATCCAGAGGGATCAGTAGTTGAGATGATTATGGATATTATTAAAGTGTCGTTTGTTTGTGTTTGATTTTGGGCATAGTCTTATTTTAGGGGAAATGCTGGCGAATTTTCTTCAGCATTTATAAGTTTATTAAGCTGCATTTGTTCTTGCATATTATATAGATAGTTCATTGGGGTTCTTCGTGGTATTGGTCGCTTATGCATCACCCATACCCTATACCATGAATATGAATTATCTTTATAATTATGCAGCAAACTATGCTTTACATATTACAATTATGGATGGTCTAGAGTTACATGGTGTTTTAGGTATTTTTAGAGCTTAACATCGACATGTATGAGGCATGTTTGCCTTACAAAGTATTTGATTATATGATTCAGTGTTGAAAGTACATAAGAGTGGTTGGTTTCAACATTGAAATCATACTAATACCTCTCTTTGAGTTGTATGCCAATTATAAAACCTATTTTTTTGGTATATATTATTAGTTAGTTTTAATATTGTTTATTTATATATTAATATTAGTAACTGGTACATAAATTATTTGTTATGTACTTATAGTTTGACTACAAAAAGTAACAGATCTCAAGCAATAATTTTTCTTGGTTTACTTTTCCATGTAAAGTTAATTTATATTGAGAAAAGTATCTCACATCGAATAATGACAAAATATATAAATGACTTATAAGTGTGTGGGTGTTGGATTTAGTACAAGCTAGTTGGTTTTGTGTAAGTGGATTCCAACACTTGCCCACTTATAACTCAATGTGTGTACGAGCCTATGAACTTTAATATGGTATCAGAGATTCATGTCCAAATGGGTTGGATCTTGAAATTCATATTCAAGTCCCCGTTGTTAGATTGATGATGATGATGCTAGTCAATATTGAAACTGAAGAAAAGATGACAGCCAATCCATTTATTAGCAAGTGTCAACCACTTGTTAATATTAAGTAACGGGCCAAGTTGGGTTGTACTTGAGGAGTTGTGTTGAGAAAAGTATCATACATTAAATAATAACAAAATATATAACGGATTTATAAATGAGTGAGTGTTGGATTTAGCAAAAATTAATTGATTTTGTGCAAATGAATTCTAACACTTGCCCACTTATAAACCTACATCTATACGGACCTACAGATTTTAATAATCTCATATATGCACAACCACATATATAATAATTTCAAATGATTACTATTATAAAAATAAAGATGTGGTCCATTATTGCCTTTCAAATTCAACAAAAAAATAAAATACATCTTTAAGCCACCCACGTGTTAAACTTTAGCTACTTAACCTAACCCAAATAAACAAAAAAAAATATAAATCAAATAGCTAGTTAACCTAAATTAAATAAACAAAGAAAATACAAATTAAGCACAAGACAAAACAATCCCCATCATTGTTTCTTCATGGCCATCCAAGAATCAAATGGAGTAATACACACGGTACAAAATGCAACTCCCATACAACGATCATCTCCATATCCATCACAGTATTTCTCTGGGATATCTCTTTCTTCTCCTTTTTCTAACCTGATTGCTTTCCAACAATACATTGATTATATTTTTGGCATGTTCAAGATACTCAGGATCAACTCACACCAAAAACCTACAGTGTCCATGAGGTATTTAAAAAAAAAGGAAAAAATAAAACTCTAGGTCAAAGATGAATATACGTAACAATAAACTATGTGACTACTAAAACATAAATTCATTAACTCATAATTTTTACATCCATAAAACCTCCTCCTAAGATTATTCGTTGTCCAGAAGTTTGAAGGGAAGCTTCTTTATTGCTCTCACAGATTAACATTCTAATTTTCACTTGCAAGTGTGCCATCGTCAAGGATTGGAAGAAGAAATTTAAAGTTTTGAAGATTTTTTTAGCTTAAAATATGTTCTTTGCTTTTGCTCTCTCTCTAGGGTTTCAAATATTTTTATTGTGTAAAAGAAGGGGAAATTGTGATTATATTAATGAGGGGAAGAATGAAGAGCTAAGAAATATACATTGCTTTTTCTAAGAAAAAGTAGAAATAAGAGGTAATAGAGAGGGAGAGTGGGAGTCTTCAAGTGTGTAAGAGGAGAGAGAAAAAATTACATGATAGAATTAACGTGAATTATTTTAAATTAAAATTACTTATTTGACGTCCACATAATCTTTTTGTTAGGAAAATAGAAGGAATGTGAGCTAAGATACATTAATGAAAACGTTATTATAATGTTATTGTCATTATCGTAATAAAATGAAATCGAGGGACTATAATGTATATTTGTAAATTGTTGAGAGATTATGGGTATATAATAAAACCATGTAAATTATAATAGTGGAAAAATAATATAAGATTGTTTCAACATATATTTATTATATTTTAACATTAGTAAATAAAATATTAGAACAAGAATATTAGAATTCCTTTTATGTTTCTTTTGTATTATTGATTAAAAATCATGTTGCCCTTTCTTGTTAAACTTAATATACAGTCCATGGACTTAGGAAATATTGAATCACTAGCTAGCTTACCCCCCTAATTTTCATTTATTCATAATTTCAAAGACAGAGATAATTAAACAGCACATAACAAATTACATTATTCTTAATTAATAAAAAAATAAAATAATTGAATTGAATTTTCATATAATTAAAAATTATTACATAATAAAATACAATTCAATATCGAATTTAATTTAATTTATTTCTTTAATTATCTTTCTTTATTTAAAAAACAACTAATTTTAAGAGATTATAACATAAATTACATGAATATTTATATAAGTTTTAATAAATTGAATTCTTAAAAATAAATTTAAAATGATATTATTTTTATTTTCTTTAAAATAAATATTTTTATATTGTAAAAATTGAATTCATAGACTTTTTAAACATGATAACTAATAAAGTAAAATTTATTTAAATTAAATTCTTACAAATTTAGATTTTCAAACAAGATAGAGCAACGATAAGAGAAACTTTACTTCCTAGCTACATGTAAATTGTTACTATCATTACTATTAACTGAATTAAATATTTAATATTTTCTTCGTTATATAATAAACGTTAAATTTTTTTTAAGTATATTTTAATTTAATTATTTAATTATTTAATTCAATTATATTTTATCTTAACTTAAAAATGATATTTTTATTAAAAATGTATTGAAAAAATATAAAAATAAATTAAGAGATATAAAATATAAAAAAATTAGGAAGGTGAGAGAGATTAAATTAATTAATAAATTAAAATGAAATGAATTATAGAGGTTAAATAATTAAATATTTTTTTTAATAATTATATATTTTATAGTTAGAATGTTTTTTTTGGGATAAATTGAGTATAATTTTTAATTAATATTTCATAATTAGAAACCTATAATATATCACTAATAAATTTCATTTTTTAATTCGTACATACTACAAGTTGTAACTTCTACAAAACCATCCTACAAATTATTTCTGTTGATTGAAGCTGCAATAGCCAGCGGATATTTTGTGGTCATGGAACTCCTTTATAAGAGAATATTTGAATAGAGAGAGACAAGAGTAGTAAATGAAGTGATTGGAGCGTGTAGAACAACGTCCAAGAAAAGCGAGTCAGAGATTTATATTACATAATCAGCGGGACTATTCCATTTTCCTTGGGAGGCTGGCAGTGGCAGAGACAGAGGGGGCAGAGATACGGATACGGATAGAGGTTTTTGATGTATTGGTTTTGAGAATTAAAAAAAAAAAAAAAAAAAAAAAAATTGCAAATAGGGAGGTGGTGGTGATGTCCTCGTGATCGGAGAAGACAGATCCATAGAAGACTGTTCCCGCTAGTCACGTGGGCTCTTTTGACTACCCAATGACCAACCCATCTGCCCCCCTCGCATTGTTAGGAGCGCCCACTCTCCCCACCTCCCCTAAAACAATTTATATTAGTATTACCCTCTAAAAGGGTATAAATTTAACTGCAAGACCCTTGTAAACTTATATAGTATACCACTACAAGTTACAAACAGTACTACTTCACATACATTTGGTCATACCCTTCCACAACACTCACTGACTCAACTGACTTGGCTGACTCGGTTTTTTCTCCTTCTCTATCTCTCTCTAGACATGCAATTTGGGTCCATTTCTGTCTTAATGTCCATATAATATATAAGTATCAATTTATTCCTTTAAATAATAAAATTAATTTCAATATCCAAATATATATATATAAATATTTATATTTGCATTCCACGACAACGTGGACTGCAGGTGCTGACTGGTATTTCGCCATTTTATTAGCCTATAAAGCTACCAGACAACATTTGTTCTCAGTCCCTCTCGTACCATTTTATTAGCTCTCTCTTTAATTTGTTCAAACTCTAAATTATTACTACAAACTTACTCTTTCTCGCCTTCTCTCTATATACCTTGCACATCCCTTTTTTCACTACAAATTTCATTTTAGCGATAAGAGAAAATTGAGAAGAAAGAAATTATATATTAAATTGAGAGAGACAGAGATGATGCATAGGTGCAGTAGTTCTCACCCGGGGAATATGATGGGTCAATGTACATGTGGTTCATTTCATAGCCAAAACAACTCTTTTAATATGTTATTTTCAATGCCAAACCATCATCATCATCATCACAGAAAATCTTTTGATGAAACAGATATGTACTCTTTTGCTTCTTCATCTTCTTCTGTTGATTGCACTCTTTCTTTAGGAACTCCATCTACTCGTTTAAGTGAAGATGTTGTTGTTGATGACAAAAGAATCCGCCATGAACGCCGCCCTAGTTCTTGCATGTCTAACTTTTGCTGGGATATTCTACAACCTAATAATAATAAAAATACTCCATATTCAACCGCACAATCTCATAAAACTACCAGCCGTTCAACCAATTCTTCTTCAAACAATAACTCTTCTTCCAATAATGATCCTCTCCTCGCTCGCCGTTGTGCCAACTGTGACACCACTTCTACTCCTCTTTGGAGAAATGGTCCTAGAGGCCCTAAGGTATTTTTATTTAAATTACTATTTCTTTATTTTCTCTGTTTATACACTTGATTTATATAAATTTCACTTCATTTTTTTTATAGATTTTGTTGGTATATATTACAAAATATTATTATGATTTGAATTCTTAAACTCTTATATTACGAGGCATGTGAAGTTAATTCAATAGCTAAATTTGAAATATTTATTCACCTTCTATTCTCTTAACTGATTTTATGCATCACTAATGTACGGATAGATTTAATGAAGTTAGTGTTGATAATTCTTTGTATTTTCACGGGAAACATGATGAGCTACTTAATATCAACTGGGTTTTCTTTTCATTCATAAGGTTTTTATTATTATTATTATTATTAGAATTGGATTGGAGTTTGTAGATATTATAATCACTTAGATTTAGATATGATTTAAACAAAAACTCATTGATCAATTTTTTTTAATAGCAAGTTATAATGGACTAATATGTACTATATAAGCTTAGATGACTAATAAATTGGTATGGATCATTGCAGTCACTTTGCAATGCATGTGGAATTCGGTTCAAGAAAGAAGAAAGAAGAGCGAATGCAAATAGCAATAATAATAATGCAAGTGCATCATCATCGTTATCAGGAGCAGTGGACCATCACTGCGCCAATTATCAAAACAATTCATGGGTTCAAACCCAGAAAATGCCATGCTTTTCTCCTGCTAATGAATTCAGGTTCATAGAAGACAGTGATCGAGATTCTGATTCTACTATTCCTTTTCTTTCTTGGAGACTCAATGTCACAGACAGGCCTAGTCTTGTTCATGATTTTACAAGATAAAATTTTTAAAAAAAAAAAAGAAGAAAGAAAAGAAATGGTCAAGATCATGAAAAAGATGATGATGTTGAAGATGTTTGTGATGGTGATGGTTGTTACTGTTATTACTATTATTATGGTCTTGATCTTAGTCTCGTAAAATTCAATTTCTTCTTCTTCTTCTTCTTTGTTTGGTTTGTTTCTTTTCCTTTTCATTCCTTTTCTTTTTCTCCCATCTTATGTAGATGGAGTGAAAACGGGTTGATTCTATGTTCTTAGTTGCTTTTCTTTATGTTTCTTTAACTTTTTTTTTTGAATTATTTTTTTTTTATGAAACATCTTTAACTTTATTATATTATTATTTTTTGGATATTTCAAGTTATATAAATTAGTTGATGACTTAATTTTCTCATATTTTGTACCATTGAATCAATTTATATAAGAAGTTTTTGTTATTATAATTAATATTGCTATTTAAGTAAATGTCCTCTTTATAAAATGTATAAATATTAATAAATTTTCTTTTGATTATTTTAATTTTAATTTTTTTAATTAAATACAATAATATTTTTTATTATTTTAATACAATCATCTTTTTATTTTTAAAAAAGATAATAATTATTTTTTTTCAAATTTTTATTAATTATAAAGATTAAATATATTAAAATATTAAAATAAAATATAATTTAATTAAAAAATAGAATAATTAAATTAAGATATTAAAAAAAATTATAATATTTATTTTGAAACTAAGAGAAAAAAAAAAAAAGTTGAAATGAGAATTCCAGTTGCTTTATTTTAGCTGAATTTGAAGGTTCAATAGTTAAATTTTCTCTCATGAAATTCACAACTAAGAGATTCAACTGATCGTCCAATTACTAAGTTGATAAGGGTAGCAGAGGGATGAATGTGCCTCTTCTGAACAACTTACTGTGCGGTTCAGATCACGGAAAATGGGGTTTGTCCTCTTTGCCTACTAACCATTGCTTCCTCTATTAATTTTTGACCGTCATTTTGGCATTTTCTGACTTCATTGTCTATTCTTTATAAACAAAATTCAATTAAATATTTTTATAAATTATTGTAAATATAAATATTTTTTTTTTTCTTACAAATTGATTTTATTCGTGTTACAATGAACTCAGTTAATATTTCCTTTGTTTTTTTAGAAATTTATTAATTTATATTTTTAATTATCATTTTAAATTTTAAAAATAATATTTATTTACTTTTTATTTTATTTTATTTTTATAATATTTTATTAAAATATAATAATTTAATTTAAAATAAAATTAAATAAATTATTTTAAATCTAATTAATAAGAATCTTTACATATATATAAAACTTTAAATGATAGATAAAAAAAAAAAAAGAAATATAAGATTATTTTTTTGAAATTATTATTTTTCTTTTCTTGTGAGATATAATTAAATTAAATCATATTCTAAAATATTAATATTTAATTATTTTTAATTGTATCTTATTTTATTTCTTCACCAAGTATTTTGCATTTATTATTTTTATTTCTTCACATCAAAATAAAATAAATAAATAAAAGATATTTAGTTTTTTCATTTTATAATTGAGACAATTTGATAATTTTCTTAATTTGTGCTGAAACTTTAAAACCACAGACATTTTGAATTAGAGAGAGTAAAAAATATCAACTTGAATTCCATTGCTCTTAGATAATATGATTAATAATATACAGACGGGTCAGTTTTTTACTTTGTTGTTTCTAGTTCAATTCAATGCATTTGTCAATTCCATCACAAATCAAACCGATATCGATATATATGTTTATTATTATAATTTTTTTTGTATTTAATTAAAAGATTTTTATTAATTTTTAATATTTATTTTATATAATATAATAATTTTATTTTTTTTATATAATAAAAATAAATGTCCATTCTTGAGCATTCCAATTTCTGCTGCTCAAAATTTTATAAAATTTATTTATATCAAATAAGATATAAATATTATAATAGTAAAAACTGAACAAATTCCAGGTTGAATAAATCTTAAAATTACTATCATGCAATTAAATAAAAAAAAAATTAGTTTCATCATATTTTTATCATTATTAAATAATTAATTAAAATTTGTACCCTTACTGTTATAAAATAAAAAAATAAAAGAAAATAAAAGAAATGGACTAAGCAAAGTCAATAACTGTGATTGTCAAGTTATAACACCCCATAAGATTATACGGATATAAAAGTCAATAACTGTGATTGTCAAGTTATAACACCCCATAAGATTATACGGATATAAGTGGATCATGGTAATGGATAAAAACTTAATTGAAGAATAAATGGATTAAATTAGTTTAAAAAGATATAAAGAGAATAATAATAAACAATATTAACAGTAACAAAATTTTTATAATATTTTTAAGAAATTTTTTACTAAAATTTATTGAGAATACCTTAAATTAAGATAGTAAATTATTAAGGAAAAATAATTTGAGAATTTACATGAAATTAGAAAGGCAAATAGATAGTGAAGGAAAAGAAGCTGATAGGAAAAACTTATTTTGGGGTAATTGTCGATTCTTTATTTTTAAGAAATTTTTGACAGTTAATTTGTTCAAAATTCTTTTATATGATTTAATTTAGATGGATTATAGTCCAATTAAAAATAATATGGAAGTGAATATAGTATTAAGAGTGACTGAAAATGGATATGAAATAGAAAAAAAAAATTAAGGAAACGTAAATTTCAGATTTACAGAGTTTTGCCGAAACGACCTCAGTATAAAAAAAATTTAGCTATAAAAGTTGAGTTATTAAGTTGAATTGAGGTACCAAGGGTAACGTAAGATTCCATAGAACTTTAATAGGAAGAATTTATGAACTCAATTGAAAAGAATTAAAAAAATTTGTGGTAGTAATTATAAATATGAAAAATTATGGGCAAAAGTATAATTACCCAAAGTTGTGGGACCTACCAAGTCAAATATCATTTTAATCCACAAAATCTAGAAATTTTCAAGGAAAAATCATTGGAGTGGTTGGCAAAAGGGATGAGGAAAATAGGATTTTTATTGAAGATTTTTCCCACCAATTTATGAAAATTTGACAAATGCCTAAATTTTAAAAATTTCTCCATTTTTCAACCTTTTCATTAGCTTAGTATAAATAAGAAGGAGATGGATAGCCAATTGAATATCAAATGGACAAACCATCCATGGCAAAATCTCCAAAAAATATTTTCCCAAATTTCCTTCCATAGAAACCAAATGTTTGAGCAAGGAAAGGTTAGATAAGAAAAGTGACCAAGGAAAAATTTAAGGATTTGCTTTTCTTGGAAGAGAAAGGAAGAGAGGCTTCATCTAAGGTAAGGTTCTTAACTTGATTTTTTAATTTATTCTATAAGTATTATAGTTAGAATATTTAATGAATTGATTTAAGTAATTAAAGGAGTATGAAAGAAGTTAAAAGGATGAATTAGAGTTTTAAAGAATTTTGAAAACATTTTAGGTCAGAAAGTTATAATTCAAATTTTGTGAACTTAATGAATGAATTTGGGGAAGTACAAAAAATGAAAGTTGTAGGTATATATGTTATGTATATGACTGTAAAAGAAATTTATGAAATTCGAAGTGAATAAGCAGATATTAAGTAAAGACTGTGACTAGCTCGGATATAGGGTTTATGAAAAATGCTACTATATTTTTATTTTGGAGAACATTAGAGACTGAATTAGGTAAAATGTTTAACATTAAAAGTATTTATTTATGTCTTATCTAGATTCCTATAAAAGGGTTTTATCATTGGATATATTTTTAAGAGATATCAAGTTATAAACATTATCTGTCTAGATTGACAGATAATCAAGAAAGGGGTACTGTGTTCTGTTAATATGAGCACTTTAGAGTTATAATTAAGAAAAGTGTTAAACATAAAAAATGTTCCTTTATATGTGATATAAGTTTTTGTAAAATGGTTTTGCATTTGGATGAATATAAATTAATTTATAAGCATGAAAATTAAGTATGCCCGGATATAAACTGCAAGACAGTAGGTATAATTTTGACGAATTATTGAGAATGGTGTAGTAATCAGATTAACCTAAAATTTGAATAAATAGTAGCCTTATATGTGTAGTTTAATTCAAAAAATCATAATAATTGGACAAATATAACATGAGTTATATGTAGAATGGTCTAGACTACGAGGATGAGAAAATTGAAAAAAAACTTGTAAGATATAACCCTAGGTTTAAGCAATATGAGAAATTTAATGAAACTAAAGTTAAGATTAACCTAAGGTTTGTGAATAAGTCTTGATTTTATGTTTAATTTATAAGTAGATTCAAAGGATGGAGATGATATAAGTACGGGTTCTAAGTAAAGAAAAAGAAGAAAGAAGTAAAGTGAATAGTTAAAGTTACTAAATGAGGTGAGTTACTTATACATCATTTACTCACATACATTGTCTTAATGTGATCTATTGTAATCATATGTGATTGATCTTCATTTGACCGAATGCCTTCTTGATCATTGACCATGAATGTTCTCCAAAGTTCCGAACCTAAATTGATCTACTTCCATTGATTTGCGATTGAAGTCGAAATGCCTATTGAATTGTTTCCATTGAGTATTTGCTTTGTGAAATCGAGCCTTATTGAATTAGTTCTATAATCCATAAGGTAATGAACACCAAATATTGACCAGATGTGATATTGAATATTTTTGAATGACCACCGTTACACTTAACTAATTCTTGAATATCCTATTCATTGTTATATTGTTTATGGAACCGATACCATGTTCACTGAACTATAGTGCCCTTGACTGATCAATGAGCAATCACTAAAAGTGTATTGTACTGTACCATAACAAATGATTACTGGATAATACTAATAAATTGATATTGAAGCCCATTGGCTTATCGCCTATGTGGACTTGACAAAGCTACCGCACTGACGGGGTAGTGGGTAAGTACCGTTGACATTTTGTACAATTGACTCTTTATACTGTTTACCCTAGCTAGGAAGGGAATTGTTCTAGTCATAAGGTCTGACCGCTTTATGTAATCTATTGATATTGTTATACTGATATACTGTTCCCTGGTCTTTTATCTGTCATTTTCACATCCTTATATGTATATATGTATTATTGTTGCCAAATTGTTTAGCGACATTATTCTTTGATATCCATTGCTTTTACATGTGACTATGATACTAAGAACTTGACCACTCAATGCTATTCATTATTGATACCCATTCCTTTCACCCATGACATTTGGTGTGCAAAGTGCCGATTTCAAAAATATAATATTGATACCCCTTTTGCCTGTTCTTCTTATTCATTGTTATTTACTTAACTTGATAATTCTATTGTTTTACTCTTTCATTGTTACCCACCTAATTCTTGTTTAGTGATATTATTTTCTTATTATTCATTGCTTTACTTATGAATTTGATATCATAAACCCGACTACCCAAAGTTATTCATTATTGTTATCCATTTCTTCTACCCATGGTATTTGATGTATAAATTACCCTCCTATAAAATGTGAACATTGATAACCCTTTTATTTATTCTCATCAATCAATGTTACCTTTCTATATTATTAACCCTTCCATTTGTTCCTCCATTGCTACC
Source organism: Aleurites moluccanus (assembly GCA_948193065.1). Taxonomy (NCBI): domain Eukaryota; kingdom Viridiplantae; phylum Streptophyta; class Magnoliopsida; order Malpighiales; family Euphorbiaceae; genus Aleurites; species Aleurites moluccanus. The sequence goes on from CANXYC011783915.1 coordinate 12,717, forward strand.
TATTTAATGTATATGTTTAATAATGTATAATTAGCTCACTGAGTATTGTTATACTCACCTTATAGTTATTAATTATTTTACAGGAACAGATAATAAAAGCTGCATTCCAAGTCACTTCTTCCTCCAACTTGAGATATCGAAGAGTTTATGGTAATTGTTATATCTTGTGAAGTCAAAAGATCAATTCTTTAGAGCTTCATGGTACTATATATAGATAAGTAAATTGTCACAACCCACACTATAGGGCTATGACGGTCCTAGGGCACAGGAATAATTTACATATTAGTACCACGAAGAACCCAAATTACATGCTTCATTTCATTTAATCATTTTATGACATATTTTTTTTTTTCAAAAACACTTTAAGTTTACAGAAAATCGGACAGAGTCTCCCCTGTAATATTAACATTGTTCAAATAGAAAACATAACAACACACTTCTAAAATCAATATCAAACCCATTTCCAACCTCCAGACACAACTCACATCAGTTTATACTTATATCAACTTATATAATGTGTTCATACATCTCAATCATATAGCAATTCCCTGTAATATCATTTATCCATATGCCACAGTCATGTAAGCTTACCATATCAGCTATACCCCTGTTAAAATATGAATATATAGACATACATTTATACCCATATCAAAATGTTCAAACACATCACAACATATAATTATACATTTACATATCCATAAGACATACTCAAAATATTTATATACACAGCTAATATCATGGAGTAATCTATACTACTCTAGGAAAGGA
>CANXYC011783945.1:0-14029 GCA_948193065.1 Aleurites moluccanus
CCAAAAATGAGTTCTTGAAGAATCTGACTTGAAATTGAGGATCACAGCCTTAGAATGCTCTAATTTAATGATCTAATGCATTAATTCTGAGTATTAATGCATTAGAAATCAAATGGGACAGATTTGAGAGAGATAGGAGAAGAAATAAAGAAGAACGAAGAAAAGAGAGAAGAAAATCGTGAAAAACAGCTACTAGATATCTAGTTAAATAGGCTACTGCTTCTCAATTCCGCTTTGCTTGCTTGCCTCACCAATCCGCTTCGGCAAATACCACTTCGCATAAGCCAGCTCGCAAATGCCACTCCGCATTGCCGGCTCGCAATGCCATTTCGTATATGCTAGCTCGCAACTGCCACTTCGCAACTGCCAGCTTGCAAATGCCACTTCGCCAATCTCACTTTGCATGTCGACTTCGCTTATGCCACCTCGCATATGTCACCTCACCAAACTCTCATCGCCTATTTCTACCTCGCATATGCCACCTCGGTAATGCCTCTTCGCCAAACTCTCCTCGCCTATTTCCACCTTGCATATGCCACCTCGGCAATGCCTCTTCGCCAATCTCCTCTTCTTCAATTGCCACCTCGGTAATCCCATTTCGCCAATTCTCCTCTTTGCCAATTGCCACCTTGGCAATCCCAATTCGCCAATTCTCCTCTTCGCCAATTCTCGTCTTTGCCAATTGCCACCTCGACAATCCCACTTTGCCAATTCTCCTCTTCACCAATTGCCATCTTGCCAATTCCCTTCTTCATCAATTCACCTATTCGCAAATTCCACCTTGCATTTGCTGGCTCGCAATGCCACTTCGCATAAATAGCAGATTCTGCCGAGCTGAAACTCCTTCCTCGTCAATTCATACTAAACTAGCTCGCAAATGAGCTACATACATCCAAACTCCCTAATTCTTTTTGTCACTTAAAATAGACACTTAGAGATCCAACATATCATAATTCAAATCAAAAGGATATCTACACAAACTATGGTAAATTTCTAAAGTTTACCCTGACTTTTACTGCCCAAAATCATCTAAACAGGTCTGATTAATTCCACTATTAATTGAGCTATACTTATCCAATTCCCCTAAAATTTTACATCCAATAACATAACACATAAATAAACATTTTTCATGTTTACACTTTTGGCTCATTCAGCCTCAATCATTTCCAAAAAAAATTAAACATTCTCAGATTCTTGCAGAAAATAATGAACCAGACAAGTCCTAGTCAAGGAGGCATATCTCTTCACACACATAAAATTTCACAAAACTCTTTTACAGACCTAAATATGAGATATAAATCTACAACTTTTATATTTTACATTTTTCCAAATTATTCCTTTAAAGTCATTAAACTAGCCTCACAATCTCCTCTCTGCATACAAAATTCTGGATTCCTCAAAATATTTCTATATCCTCAATCAATTCAACAAATATATAATTAATAAAATAACAAAAAAAAATGACAGGTGTTACATTATCATAAAATTTTGGCTACTGGATCCTTGGTTAAATAGGCTACTGCCTCACTTTGCAGATACCACTTCGCAACCCATTAGGCAAATCCACTTCTCCAATTGTCGGCTCTGCAATTCCCACTTCGCTAAATTCTACTTCACCAAATGCTACCTCGCATTCGCTTCGCTAAATGCCACATCGCATCCTCTTTGCCAAATCCTCTTTACCAATTGCCACTTCGCCAAATCCTCTTAGCCTAATCCTCTTCGTCAAATGCCACTTTGGCAAAGGCCTCCTTGCCAAATCTTCTTCGCCTAATCCTCTTCACCAAATGTCACTTCGGCAAAGGCCTCTATATGATCTGCCGAGCTGGGAAACCTTCTTGCCAACTTGCACTAGACCATCTCGCAAACACGCTATAATTCCAATCTCCTCAATTCTACTACTAACTATAAAACACATATAGAAATATTTCCCTCATACTTATGCTTAACTCGCTCAGCCACTAACATATCAACACAAAAATTAATATACTCAAACTTACAGCATCACACAATAAATCATACATGCTCTGACCGAGGAAACGCAATTCTTCTCAAATATAAAATTCTCAAATAACATACAGACCTATTGCTCATCAAACTAGAGTAAAGTAAATAAATAAAAAAAAAAAATCTAAAACTTATATATATATTCACCTTTTCTGTGAAAATCACAATCTGACTTCACAAAATCTTATCAAACAAAATTTCTAAGTTTTTTTTTCTAAATACTAAACAGATTACTCACAAACAATCAAAATAATAATATAAATAAATAAATAAATTACTCAGGTATTACAATCTTCCCCTCAAATTGGCCGAACCACTCCCTCTCTCTCCCTCCTCCATTTCTTTCTCAATTCTTCACAAAATGTACTAAAAAATCTTCCAAATTTCCATAACCCATCTCTAAATAAGCCTTTCCCACAAATAATTGAAGCTTAGGGAGTTCAAATAAGTGATTAGAATTAAAGAAAAAGGAAAGAAGATCAAGTTGTGTTCATATAGCTCAAAAATTGGATCATGGTGGAGACAAAGTAAAGGAAAGGCCCATCCATTTAAATTAGGAGTGAGGAAAAAGCTTGATTGACAATTAAGGTGAGTAATAGATATATTAATAAACTCATTTGGATTGCCAAATAAAATTTAGAACATTTTCTTTTAATACCTATGTTTTGGCCGAATCATTACATGAAGCCCTTTTAATATTATTTGTTCTAAATGTGATCCCATTTGATTATCCATTATATCTTTATATGTGTATCTATGTGAATTTGTGACAAAAATACCTAATCGATGGGAAAACATCGGCATTGTGCATAATGATTTATCCCTTGCTAGGAAGGGGTGTATATCCTAGCCATAAGATCTGATCATCCTTATGAAATATTATTGTAGGAGAGTGTGCCCAAACATTGGCCTCTGCTCTCATATTACAGTATTATTGTAGTACTATTTCTGTCATTGGAATTCACCATGAATATATAATTATTTATTTGTAACATGTGACCTCTAATTGACATTGTTTGAACCCAATTTCTTTTCCTAAATCCTTGAAATATATCATTAATATTATTGGTTATAATTTCTGTATTTGGTTCTTATTCATTGTAGCCTATATTGATTACCTAATTAATTGTTTCTATACATTTATTAATATATTTATTACTCACTGAGTAGCAATACTCATTATATTTAATGTTTATAATTTTTCAGGTCAAGACTAGTTATCGAGTTTCAGTATTTCTTCCTCCGATTGGACCGTTGTAATTAATCATGTAAATATTTTCTTTTGCTGTGTAATTAATATGTGATTCTAGAGCTCCATGGAACTTGGAGGTGTAGTTATAAATATTCAATATTTTATGTTAATGAAAAATATACGTTTGGTTATTATAATAAAAGTGTTTATATTGCTGATATTATGAAGTTGGGGGTATAAGGAAGAAATATTGAAAGTGTATTTTCTTACAGGTTGTGTGGTTGTTTGAGTAAAATTGAAGTTTGGGATAAACTGGTATTAGAAAGGAAATTCTCCCATATTTTTTATAAATCTCTGTATTTTATTTGTAATGTCTGTATTACAGCGTTCTACGAGTTTAGGTAGCCTTAAGCTTACCTGTACCCTAAGAATGTCACATTTTCAAAGCAAGGGATGTGACAATATTCAAATTTTAGGTCATTCTGATCACTATACAATTATTAGTAAAATTTCAAAGTTAAACCTACTGTCTTGAAATTCTTATCCGGTTGACTCCTTTTTTATGTTTATAACTCAGTTTGTGTTCATCAAAATTCGAAACTATTTTTAGGAACTTAGTTCACATATAGATGAACACTTTTCCTAATTCAGACCCTAAGGTCCTCATATAAACAGAAAACAGTAGCCCTTTCTAGTAATTTTGTTAGTCCGAACTAGTTGTATTTTCAGTCTAATATCTCTCTATTCACTTCAAATTTTACTAAACCCTTTTACAAAATATAAATTACATATGTATCTATATCTTTTATGTTTAACACTTAATCAAATTTTTCCTTTAAGATTCTCATATCCTTAAAACACAGTAGCCTTCCTTGTTGAACCCTTTATCTAGGTCAGTTCCACTAATAGCCTAATATTTCTTTTCTTACTTCAAATTTTACAAAGATGTTTTATATGAATTTATTTAGGACCTAAAGCTACAACTTTCATGTTTTTAACTTCCTCAAATTCATTGCTTAAGGTCACGTAATATAGGTTATAACTTTCTAACCTAATACAGACTTCAGAATTCTCTAAAACCCTAATTCCTCTTTATGTTCTTCCATATTTCATTATTTACACAATTCAATTTATTGAATTATTTATCCTTTCAAGCATTTAAGATTAAGTATCTTACCGTAGATGAATTCTTCTCTTCTCTTCTCCTCCAATGAATCAAATCCATTAATTTTTCTTCATCACTTTTTTACTTCTATCCAATTTTTCTTAATTTGGAGAGTTGGTTTCTATGGAAGGAGGCTAAAAAATATTTTTGGAGATTTTGCTATGGGTGGTTAGGCCATAGAGTTCCCCAAATGGCTAACCTTCTCTTCCTATTTATACTCCAAAGCCAATAGAAAGAAATAGAGAAAATATAAGAAAATTCTAGATTTGGGTTATTTGTCGAATTTTCTATGAATTGGTGAAAAAAAATCTACAAATAAAAATTTATATTTTCTCTAGATATGGCCGGCCACTCCAAGGATTTTTCCTTGGAGAATTCTAGACAATTTGGATTAAAATAAATTTTGACTTGATGGGTCCAGAATTTGGGAAATTATACTTTGACCCATATTTTTTTCCAATTTATATTTGTAAATACAATTCTTTTAAATTATTTTCAATTGAGTCTTTAAATTATTTTCATTAAAGTTTTATGGAATCTTATATCTCAATTCAATTTAATTAGTAACCTTAATAGTTAAAGAATTTTTATTCCGAACGTATTTTGGTAAAAACTCCAAAATTTGTAAATTTATATCTTCTTAATTTCACTTATCTTCTATATCCATTTTCAATCATCTTTAATACTATATTCTTTTCAATTTATTTCTAATTGGTCTAGAATCCATCTAATTTGAGTTATATAAAAGAAATTTAAACAAATTAACTGTAAAAAATAAATTAAAAAATAAAGAACCGATAAGTACTCCAAATAATAATTTTCTCATCATCTGCTTTCTTTTCACTATCTATTCACCTTTTTAACTTCACATTGATCCTCAAATTATTTTTTCTAATAATTTATAATCCTAATTTAAGGCATCCTCAATTAATGTTTAATAAATAATCTCTTAAAAATATTATAAAAACCGACTACTGATAATACTGCTTATTATCATTCTTAAAATTTTTCAGGAACAAATTTTCCTTGAATTTCCTTTTTATACTTTTTTTAACTAATTTGACCTATTTACTTTTCAATTAACTTAATATCCACTATTATAGTTGACTTGAATCCGTACAGTCTTTCAAGATATTACACTCTACTCCCTTCAATAAAATTTATCCTTGAATTTTCTTTATTCATTAACTTGTTTATCGATATATGTACTCAAATTATCTCCAAATAAGTTTTCATTCAATTCTTCATATTTCATATCACTTGTTACCATTACATAATCCATAAATATTCAACAATTTAATTCTTAAGCGTCTAATACACTATATTTCAATAACTTTAATTTCTTATTGATATCCTTACACTAACCATTTATTTCATTAAATCATTACTTGACCTTTAACTCATTTACTATAATTATATTTCCTAAATTCCTAATTTACTATACTTCAATATTCATTGACTTGTAACTAAATCTCAATAATCATTTATTAATACCATTATGGAATCCTGGTTGTTCATTAGTTTCTAATTATGTTTAATTACTATAAATTTGATCATGTGACTATCTTTTCATTATAATCATATCTCTATGCCTTATTAACTTTAAATTTCCATTATCTATAATCATTCATAATTTATATCTTTCAGCTTAGGCCAAATTATAATAGATTGCAATTGCCTATTTTCTATCACCTTACTTACTCATCATTCTTATCGTACATAATCTATTGCCTAATTAATTATAATAACAATATTCTTCTTATACTATTACTTATAATACTTATTAAATTAACCTTACTTCTTATATCAGTTCGAATAGTTTTCTTAATTTACTAATTCTATCATGGTTAAAATTCCTATACCTCTATCACAGTTACTTTGATTCTCTTACTCATTAGTTTATGGCTCACATATCATTTTCTATTATTTCCTTGTATGAAACATATCAAATGAATTCTTTAACTTTATTAATTTCCATATCGCTAATTCTCATTTTACTATCAATAGATAATCATAAATTACGATCTTATTAATTTCTTAAACATTATCCTCAAATTCATTATTATTGATAAATTATAGCTAAGTCTTTACTCTTTAATAACATACATTTTTCTATTACTTATCACTTATTAATCAATTATTATCAATTACCAATCCTTTTTTTAAGCAATTCTTTCTATTCTATATAATATATTTATTAATTAAAAGATGAAGATCACAACGGACAACACTGATATCAACATTAACAGATGACTTCAAACGAAGAGATGGAAATCCTATGCTTCATGGTACACTTTAAAATTTTATTGACACCTATGACACATTCACTTTCTAAATCTTAGCTCTGATACCACCTCTGTCACATTCCACTTTTGGGACATGACGCTCCTATGGTGCAGGAATAGTCTGGCTATCAACACCCATAGAACCCTTATCCATTCACTTAACAAATAAATCATTAATTATTAAATATAAATTTTGACAGAGTTTCCCTTGTAATTTTAAGGTAATTCCCAACATCAATAGTGTCCAACTCAATATTTCAATAATTTCCCGAAGTTCTCAACCTGGATAGAAAATACACTCCAAATATTGCACTATCCTTATAACCTCATCTTCTCAATTAAGATAAGCATATATGACACTTATATACTTTCTTCTTACATTATATTTAAGTAGCTTTTTCGTATTTTATTATTTCATTATCACTATCATTATTATTATTATCATTTATCACATATAACTTCACATTTCATTAGATCATAACATTATGAAGAACTTAATTTCCTAGATGGCTTCACATATAATATTCGTTAATATGTTATTCACACATATGTATGTATATAGCTATTCATACTTATAAGATGATACTCTAACATAAGTTAAATACAACTATCTATACCCTAAATTGTATCCATAAAGCTTTTAGAATTTACATGACTCCTCAAAAGAAGTAACTGCACTGGAGTACATGAAATCCCAAGTTCGAGGAAGAAGGTGACTTGGGAAACAATCATTATAACCTTGTTATTGAAATATAATAAATAACCATGAGGTGAGTATAATACTTAGTGAGTTAAGTATACAACATTAAGTAATAGGACTAGGTAGATAAACGACAAAGGAGAAGAACATCAAGAATTTAGGTAATGAAATTTATGAAGAACAAATGAAGGTTATCAAATTTGCATGTCTATAGTCAACAATTAACAATTTGCACAACAAATTCCATTACAAATGGGATAGGTAACAATAATAAGTAACATAGTAATCATGTCTAGGTATCATATTTACATGTAGAAGTGACAGATATTAAGCTCTTAACACGTATCACATTTCATTTTAGCTTTCACATGTAAATTACGTAAGGCGGGCTAGACCTTACGGCTTGGACAAGTCTTTTCCTAGCTAAGGTAATCACTGTAAAAGGATCATTATATACAATGTTGATGGTATTTTCCCACTACCCCATTAGTAAAGTAACTCTGTCAAATCCACATATAAAAAGGCCAATGGAAAATCAATGATAATATCAAGTAACCATATGTATATAACAAAGAGGCATTTGATTAAGAAGGAAAAAAAAAATGCTCATTTGAATTCAATGATTCATGCTATGACATTTGATATACATAATGATGTATAAATAACTTACCACGCTTAGTGAATTTAATTATTCACTCTACTTCTTCCTTCTTTTCCTTTACTTAGCACTCGTACTTATATCATCTTTATCATTTGAAGCTACATATCAATTAAACAAAAAATCAGGACTTATTCACGTACCATAGTCTAATCTTAACCTTATTTTTATTAATTCACTTATATTCCTTAACTTAGGGTTATGCCTTATGAATTTTTACTTAATTCCTTATCCTTACATTTTGGATGCCACTGCCTCTCATGATACACATATCCAATTACTTTGATTTTTTTTCTTCTTAAACTAGACATAAAATACTATAATATATTCAAATTTTAGGTCATTCTGATCACTATACAATTATTAGTAAATTTTCAAAATTAAATCTACAATCTTGAAATTCTCATATGGTATACTCCTTTTCTATGTTTATAACTCAGTCCTTGTTCATCCAAATTTAAAATCATTTTTCAAAAACTTAGTTCACATATAAATGAACACTTTTCATGTTTAAGATTTATTTTAATTCAGACTCTAAGATCCTCATATCAATAGAACACAGTAGCCCTTTCCTGTAATTTTGTCAGTCTGAACCAGTTGTACTTTTAGTCTAATATCTCTCAATTCACTTCGAATTTTACTAAACCCTTTTACAAAAATCTAAGTGACATATAAATCTATAACTTTCATGTTTAACACTTAATCAAATTCTACCTTTAAGATTCTTATATCATTAAAATACGGTAGCCTTTCCTGTTAAACCTCTCATTCGGGTCAGTTCCACTGACACCCTGATATCTCTTTCCTTACTTCAAATTTTACAAAGTTATTTCACAAGAATTTATTTAAGCCTAAAGCTACAACTTTTATGTTTTAAACTTCCTCAAATTCATTGTTTAAGGTCACGTAATATAGGCTATAACTTTCTGACCTAATACAAACTTCAAAATTCTCTAAAACCCTAATTTCTCTTTCTGTTCTTCCATATTTCACTATTTACACAATTTAATTAATTCAATTATTTACCCTTTCAAGATTTAGCACTCATAAATTAAATTAAAAAATTAAGTTTAAAAACCTTACCTTAGATAAATTCTTCTATTCTCTTCTCCTCCACTGAATCAAACCCATCAATTTTTCTTCATCACTTTCTTACTTCTATCCAATCTTTCTTAATTTGGAGAGTTGGTTTCTATGGAAGAAGGTTAAGAAATATTTTTGGAGATTTTTCTATAGGTGGTTTGACTATAGAGTTTCCCAAATGGCTAGCCTTCTCTTCCTATTTATACTTCAAAATCAATAGGAAGAAATGGAGAAAATGCAAGAAAATTCTAGATTTGAGCCATTTGTCAAATTTTCTATGAATTGGTGAAAAAATCTACAAATATTTTTTTTTTATTTTCTCTAGATTTGTGTAATACCTGTCATATTATATATATATATTATTGTATGTTGTTGAATTAATTGTGGATAAATTAATGTTTGAGAAATTCAGAATCTGTATTCAGGAAGGATTTTGTGAGGCGGATTTTATGAATTTAAAGGAATAATTTAGAAAAGCATAAAATATAAAAGTTGTAGATTTATATCTTATCTTTAGGTATGTAAAAGGGTTCTATGAAATTTTTTGTGTGTGAGGAGATATGCCTCCTCGACCAGAACCTGTATGGTTTACAATTTTCTGCAGGAAATCTGAGAATGTTTATTTTTATGGGAATGTTTGAGGATGAATGAGCCAAAAGTATAAACATGAGAAATGTTCCTTTATGTGTTATATTATTGACTGTAAAATTTCAGAGGAATTGGATAAGTATAGCTCAGTTGAAATTGGAATTAATCAGACCTGTTCGAATGATTTTGGGAAGTAAAGTCTGGGTGAAGTTAGAAATTCACCATAAATTTTATTGATTTCCTTTTGATTTGAATTTTTGGTTATGATGGACATCTAAGTGTCTTTTTTAAGTGACAAAAAAATTAAGGAATTTGGGAGTGACAAAGAAGGTTTTCAGCTCGACAGAATAAATAGTGCGAGGTGATTCCTCGATTTTAATAATGGTTAGAGGCTGATCGAGCTGGAGGGATAAACTTGGAATTGTGGCCCTATGTGTCTAAGTTAACTGGAAAAAAGAATCAGGAGGTTTGGCCTTCTTTGTCTCGCTCGCGAGCCATTTCAGTGCGAAGTGGCAAGATGGTTGGTGAGACAGGATTCCAACTCGCCAAAATAAGCGAAGAAGAGATATGCGAAGAGGGAATAGGCGAGGCGAGTTTGGAGAAGAGGCATTGCTGAGGTGGCATATGCGAAGAGGGAATAGGCGAGGCGAGTTTGGGGAAGAGGCATTGCCGAGGTGGCATATGCGAAGAGGGAATAGGCGAGGCGAGTTTGGCGAAGAGGTATTGCCGAGGTGGCATATGCGAAGAGGGAATAGGCGAGGCGAGTTTGGGGAAGAGGCATTGCTGAGGTGGCATATGCGAAGAGGGAATAGGCGAGGCGAGTTTGGCGATGAGGCATTGCCAAGGTGGCATATGCGAAGAAGGAATAGGCGAGGAGAGATTGGCGAGGTGGCATATGCGAGGTGGCATATGCGAAGTGGACATGCGAAAAGGAAATATGCGAGGTAAGTCTGGCGAAGTGGGAAGCTGAGAGGCAATAGTCTATTTAAGAGGAGATGCAGTAGCTATTTTCACGATATTTTCTTCTTCTCTTTTCTTCGTTCTTTCTCATTTCTTCTCTTATATTTCTCAAATCTATCCCATTTGTTTTTAGCGTATTAATGCTTAAAATTAATGCATTGAATCATTAAATTAGTGCATTTAAGGCTTTAATCATCATTCTCCAATCAGATTCTTCAGAAATTCAGTTTTTGGGGAAAATAAGGTAATTTTCTCCAAACATCATTTTCTTAGTAGATTAAGAATTTTTTATAGATAGAATAGATCTATGTGAGTATGTAGACCCTATTATAAGTATTTAAGGCTATTAATTTTGATTGATATTCAAGATATCAAGAATTATGAAACTTGATAAATAGTGACATGAATAATAAGCAGATTCTTAAACTTCAGATTTTCTTAAAGGATTAATTAAATTGATGTTAGAAAACAATAATGGAGGCTGTAAGTTGATTAAAATTATAGAGAATCATATTATGTATTATTAATTGAAGAAACCCTAAATTTAAGCATTGGGGGAAATGTCATAGGAAAAGGAAATTCAAGAAATTAAAGGAGAATTATTGGCTGTACCAGTAACTGAGGAAAATATACAAGGATAAAATTGATTTTGAGGTAAGTATGAACATTGCATATGCTTATTAATTCCTTGAAACGTTATGTCCAAGCCTTTTTAATGTTCACCAATATGATTCACATATTATATGACATTGTATTATTGAACTATTAAATGAAATTCCCATGATACTCTCAAACAAATGATAATTATTTCAAGTGATTACTATACTTATCTTGTAAATGACTTGGTCATCTTTCCTTGGACCAAGTTCGTATGAAACTCATTTGTTAACTCGATTGAATTTTATATTATATGTTGATGGTCTTGTGACTAATCTGATTTCTTGTGAGATTGCAACCATATGACCCTATGGATAGAACGCTCTTCCCAATGAGAGTAAATTCATTAGTCCAGTGTGCACTTTAGGAACCTAGCTGATAGGATTTTTATCAGTATTCCACCTAGAGGGGATCATGAGCTCTAGGCGTATGCTTGGCCAAGCATGTGTTTGCGATAAGGTAGCAAGGACTACCGATGCACTCTGTTGTAATAGGTAGCAAGATTACTGATGTACTCTGCAGTTCTATCATGTGATTTGACAGTGCTATTCGATTGTGAGCACTTCTATTCTTGTAAGCATAACCATATGATAATTTCTTACCCATGTTCTTTGGATTGACCTTTCCTTTGGATTGATATATATATATATATATATATTTCTTTTATATTGCATGTTCATATCTTACTGAGTTGAAGGCTCACTCCTCTTCTGTGGATTTCAGGTGATAGTGTAACTCGTGAGTGAGCTAATATAGAAGACTGAGCTACTTGATTCATTCCTCCAAGAAGTCTCCATTGTAATTATTTTGATATATATATATATATATATATATTCATTGAATTGTATTATGGTACTGTATGTATTGGGAGTATACTCTAGAGCTCTGTAGTTAGTTATTAAGCATGACATTATTTTGATGTATGAACTATTACATTTTGGGCTGCCCTTATTCCTTAGTGATGTGGGATGTATCTTTTGATCAGTAAGGAACAAGAGGTAATTATAAAATGATAAATATAAAAATATGAATTATGATTACATGAATCATAGAAATGAATATTGAATGATATTGACATGAATGTGTAGTATGAATGAGATCCAGGATATGAATATTTTACTGGTTTATGGTGGCCTTAAGCCTACCTTTACCCTAGGACCGTCGCACCATTGGAGTCGGGGTATGACAAAGGTGGTATCAGAGCTATAGGTTCATAATCTTTAAGATAAAAGATCGATAGATATGTATGAGCCCTTGTATAAGTGTTGATTAAGATGACTACGGAGCATAGGATTTATGTTACGTCAATATTGTGTATTCCTTTGGTATAGACCTGCGCTAATCTTATGTTTTGAGTCTAAGTTTGCTCTCTTATCAATATTGAGATGTCTCCGCGTCGTGGTAGAGGATGAGGTCGAGGTCGTCCAAGGCGAGAATTGCCTTTTGAAGAAGGGTCTGTGGGTGGAAATGGAGGAAATGAGGTTCCTCTTGTGCCACAAGTGGATGTGGCTAATATGGCTCAACAATTGGATCAACTACAAAGAAATTATACAATGATAGCTGAGTTCATTACTCAGCAAAGGCAGCAATAGGTACCTCCAGTTTAGGCTCCAGAAATCCCTATTCCTCATATAGTTCCACCACTTTTTGTATGTTAAGAGGAAGAGGTATCATTTGAGAGGTTTCTAAAGCTTAAGCCCTTAGAGTATAAAGGTGAGGTGGATCCTACAGATTTTCTAGAGAAAATTGAAGAGAAAGTGCAGATTCTGTGGATTCCTGATAGAACTGCTATAGAATTTGTTTGGTATTTGATGAAAGCCGTGGCTAAGGATTGGTTTAAGAGAAGCATTTCTGGTATGCTTAGGGGAAATGAAGATCTTTCTTGGGAGAGATTCAAGGGACTAGTGATGAATGAATTTCTTTCAGAGAGTATGAGGGAAGCCAAATCAATAGAATTTGAGAGATTGGTTCAGACCCCTAGTATGAGTGTTTCAGAGTATGCAAGGAAGTTCATCTAGTTAAGTAAATTTGCTCATATATTAGTGCCTATAGAAGTAGCACGGATTCAGAGGTTTCGCAGTGGATTGGTGGCTCCACTATTTAAGCTCCTAGCTGCTCTTGAGTTTGATTCCTACTCTAAGCTGGTGGATAAGGCTAGGATAATTGAGAATAGAAAAATGGAAGCTAGATCTGAAAGAGTTGAAAAGAAGAAGTTCAAAGTAGGTAGTCCTTCCAAACCAGAAAGTGGGATGAAGAATATGGGAGTGGCTTATCAGTCAGCTTCTAGGAGTGGGTATAGAGGACCTTTAGAGAGACTGCAGCAGAGTCGGACTACTCCCGGACCCACTTCTCAGATGAGCCCTGGTTCAGCTAGCTTTGCACCGTCCAGGACTTCTAAACCTTTATGTCCTATATGTGGAAAATTTCATAATGTCCCTTGTCACTATGCATCAAGAGCATGCTTTAGATGTGGATAACAAGGTCATTTGCCCAAGAATTGTCCACAGCTACCCTTTGGAGGTAGACCTCAGGCTTCTCAGGCTACAGTTCAGATGAGTAGAGAGAGGAGTATTAATCAGCAGCCAGGTGCAGACAGAGGTATTTTGGGCAGGACTATAGAGGTTGGCAGAGGGTCAGGTCAGCATGTGGCTCAAGCTTTAGGATCAACTCCTATGGGTAGAGGTAGAGGCAGAGTTTTTGCTATAGCACAGCATGAGGCCCAGGCATCTAACAC
>CANXYC011784364.1:0-20281 GCA_948193065.1 Aleurites moluccanus
AGTTTAAGATTTTACATATTTATTAAGAGACTTATTAATTAGATTTAAAATAACTTATTTAATCTTATATTCTTAACCTTATTTTAAATTAAGTTATTATATTCTAATTAAATGTTATAAGTATAAAATAGAAAAAAGTGAATAGATATTAATTTGAAAATTTAAAATGACAATTAAAAATAGAAATGGATGAATTTTTAAAATGACAGATAAAAAAAATGAAAAGAATATAATTTATATTATTATTTTATTATGGATTTGTTTTTTACGAAAATATAAAGGATTTTTTCGATGAATATTTTTAGATTATTTGTTAAAAAGTAGTTAATTTAGAAAAAAATAAATAGTTAATAAATTATAAAATAATTTTATTTTTAATTATAATTACTATTAATTATTTCGAATAATAATAAAAATCTTTATTTTTCTTTCATTTTATTTATTTTCAAATTAATTAATTTAATTTAATTTGAATTAGCCTTTTAACTAAATGCTCTAAATACATTCGCTAAAAAATTCAATTATAAAAATAAACTTGCTATTATGTATTAAAAAATTAATATGTGATACAAACTTAAAATGTCAATAAAATTTCAAACCTTAACATAAGAAGAATCTCTCTCTCTCTCTCTCCCTTTGTAGATGCCTGCAAAAGATTAAAAAATAAAAATAAGAAAATAGGTGGGTTTAATTGGTTGTGAAGGCCTACATATGTGAACAGCAAGTAACCTTACAGCAACAGCCTTTATCTCAACCTAATCAACCGCAAGCCAAGTTTAGAAATTAGGACCTACTATTAACTGTCATTACTCATTATACTACATGCAATAATTTTTTACTCCTAGCCAATTAAGAGATATTTTGAGATCAATTTATATGTCAACTGAGTCTATATTGAACCTGAAATCCACAAGCAGTGCTACTTATAAATTTCATTTGTCTATGGCCTGAAAATTATTGGACAAGTTAGTCCTTTATGCTCCCTTTTCTTCAGGGGTGGGAAAAAAACCGGACTAAAAATCAAAATTAATCGAATTTAATTCAGTTGGTTTAGTTTGGTTTGATTCGATTTAAATTTTAATTTGATTTAATTTAATTTTGTTTTATTTTAGACTGTTCAATTTGGTTTTATTTTTTTCAAAAAATTAAATAATCCAACCGACCAATATATATATATATATATATTATTTTATTGAAAAAACTAAAATAATCAAATAACCAAACTGAAATATTTTAGTTCTGTTCAATTTGATTAATTTTGTAAATATTTAAGTTAATTTCTATTCAATTCGATTCAAAATTTGTTCCAGTTTAATTTTTTAAAATTTTAATTTGATTTAATTCCAACCGTCTAAAATACTAAAATGAAAGAGGAATATGCGATTAAAAAATTGATAATTATCAATAAATTTTTTAATTTAATAATATTAAAATTATCTTCTTTTTTTTTTTTTTTTGAAACTAAAGTAACTTTCATTAATTAAAAATATCAAACTGCAAAATATCAAACAGAAAAGAGGGGGGAACTAAATCCCACTGAACACTAACTGACGTAGAACTTGAAGCTCTAGCAATACTATGGGCTATCATGTTTGCAGATCGTTTAACAAAACTGATGAGAAAATAATTTGGGAATGAAAAACACACATATTCCACTATTGCTGAATCAATATTTATACAGTATAGCTAGTTAACTAACTTTTCTAACAGAATAGAAAAAGGAGTTTATTACTAAACTACTATTAGTTATATATATGTTTATTATCCCCCCTCAAGCTAGGGAGTAAACACTATGAAGACCTAGCTTGGAAATTAAGTGACTGAAACATGGAGTGGGCAAGGGCTTAGTAAGACAATCTACAACTTGATTCTAGGATGAAATAGGGAACAACCGAATTGTACCAGCAGATACCTTCTCTCGGATTAGATAGCAATCAATCTCGATATGCTTTGTACGTTCATGAAAAACGAGATTGGTTGCGATCTGAATTGCAGATTTATTATCACAATAAATAAATTCTGCTTGTGAATGTGGAACATGTAAGTCATGAAGTAAATAACAAAGCCATTGAAGTTAACAAGTAGTAGCAGCGAGGGCCCTATATTCGACTTCAGATGAGGACCTGGAAATTGTGGATTGCTTCTTGGATTTCCAGGATATGAGAGAAGAACCAAGAAAAACGCAAAAACCTGTAACAAATTTGTAGGATATTGAACATGAAGCCCAATCTGAATTTGAAAAGGCCTTGAGATGAAGAGTATTTTGAGCAGGAAAGAATAAACCTTTTCCAGGATCTTGCTTAATATATCGAAGAACTCTGTAGGCAGCACACAGGTGAAATTCAGTCGGCTTGTCAAGAAACTGAGAAAGCTATTAAACAGCATATGAAATATCTAGTCTTGTCGTGCTAAGATAAAGCAAACGCCTTATCAATTGCCTATACATAGGAACATCAGTCAGTAAAGGCTCCGCACGAAGATCAGACTTGGTAGAAACCACAGATGTTGAAACTGGTTTGGCTTCTAAGAACCCTGTGTCTTGTAAAATATCAAGACAAAACTTCCGTTGACAAAGATTTATACCTTTGTGTGAACGAGCCACCTCCAAACCAAGAAAAAACTTTAGAATTCCCAAATCTTTAATTCTGAAAGTATCATGTAAGAAGGTTTTGATCAGATTGATTTCAGCAATGTTATCACCTGCAAGTATTACATCATCCACATAGATTAGTATGGCTATAAACAAAGTGGATTTAGCCTTGTAAAATAAAGTGGGATCTGTTGTAGCCTATGTGTATCCTTTAGACAACAATGTTGTGGTTAACCTTGCATTCCACTGCCTGCTGGCTTGTTTAAGCCCATAAAGAGATTTAAGAAGTTTACAAACCTTCTTGTCTGGATTAGGATAACCTGGAGGAGGTACCATATATACTTTCTCTTGTAATTCACCATGGAAGAAGGCATTATTAATATCAAGTTGATAAAGATGTCAGTCCTTTGCTGCTGCTACTGCTAAAAGAGTGTGAATAGTGGTCATTTTTGCGACAGGAGAAAACGTGTCTAGATAGTCTATTCCAGTCTGTTGGGTGTAGCTCTTAGCTACCAACCGAGCTTTATGTCTTTCTATGGACCCATCTGAATGATATTTTACCTTAAAGACCCATTTACAACCAATTGGGATCTTGTGTGGAGGTAAAGGAGTAAGTTGCCAAGTATTATTAGCCTGTAATGCAACAAGTTCAGCATCTATAGCCTTTTTCCAGCATGTGTGTTTAATGGCTTCAGTATAGGATGTAGGTTCATGAGTTTGAAGAATAGCAGTAGAAAAAATATTATGAGAGGTAGAAAGATTTTTATTAGAAACAACAAGAGAAAGAGAATGAGGAGAAGTATGACCTGATGTTGAATTCGGATTGATTAAAGCTGTAGAAGGCTGCATTTCTTTACCAAGTTGACAATCTTGCAAATATGTGGGGCAATGGCGAATGTGGTTTGATTTTCTAGAGGGATCTAAAAGTATGGGGGACTAATCTGAATGAGGAATATCTGTGTTTGCAGCAGAATATAATCTAAAATAGTTTCATCATCAAATGGAGTATGAGAAAATTGAGGAATAACCAAGTTAGAGCTTGTAGATGTGTTTGAAGGGTCTTGGAATGGAAAGATTGACTCATAAAAAGAAACATCTCTAGATATGAAAATTATGTGTGTTTGAAGATCATACAGCTTGAATCCTTTAGTACCAGTGGAGTAACCTAGAAAAATACATTTTGATGATCTTGAATCAAATTTAGAACGAACTTGATCATGTGTAGAAGCAAAACATAGACTACCAAAGTCTTTTAAGTGATTGAACTTGGGTGATTTTTGAAATAGAATCTAAAATGGAGAAAGATTATTCAAAACAAGAGAAGGGATTCTATTAATGAGATACACTGCATGTAAGACACAGTCTCCCCAAAACTTCAATGGTAAATTAGCTTGAAATCTCAATGCTCTTGCCACATTCAGAATATGTTGATGCTTATGTTCCACCACACTATTTTGTTGTGGTGTTTTGACATTAGAGGTTTGGTGCAAAATACCTTTGGAATTATAGAAATGAGGCATAGAAAAATCCTATCCATTGTCACTACGAACAAACTTTACAGTTTTAGAAAATTGAGTAGTAACATAAGCACATAAGTTTTGAAGAATTGTTCGAGCTTCAGACTTATTCTTCATTAAGTAAAGCCATGTACAATGATTATGATCATCAACAATAGTAAGGAAATATGAATGACCATATAAAGAAGAAACTGACATTGGACCCCATATATCAACGTGAATTAAATCAAAACAGGCCTTAGTAGTTATGGTACTAGTAGGAAATGATAAACGTTTTTGCTTGGCAAAATAACAAACATCACATGGAGAAGAAAACGGAGTAGAAATAGAATCATCAATTTTATGTAATAGCTGTAATCTACTATTAGGGACATGCCCAAATCTGAGATGCCATACAGTACTAGAATTACAAGCTGTAGTAGAAACTAAAACAGTATGGTTTGTTTGAGGTTGAATAGAAGGTTTACAAGTATCATAAGTGCAAGATTGATCAAGTTGATAAAGCTTGTTTGCATTCTTAGCCAAACCAATCATCCTCCAACACTGGTCTTATATGAAACAATAATCATCTTTGAATGTTAGGGAACAAGAGGAGTGATTTGTAAGTTGAGAAACTGAGATTAAGTTGAAGGAAAAAACAGAAACATAGAACACGTTATGGAGTATAAGAGAAGGAGTAAGGTGTACTGTACCAATATGTGTTACAGGAAGTAACTGATCATTAGGCAACTTGATAAAAACATTTGAGACTGCTTTATATGAGTGGAAAAGATTGAGATAACAAACAATGTGATCTGTTGCCTCAGTATCAACAATCCAAAGATGAAGTTGTTTAATAGAAATGGAATTACAAGAACACGTACCTGACATATCTGAAATAGAGGAAGAAGAGGCAGTGACTAAGTTGACTTGGGAATTAGGAGTGGAGGAAGGAACATGATTATCAATGAGGTTAAGAAGTTTATGAAATTGCTCTTTTATGAAAGACATTTCTACAATTTTGGTACTGGAAGTATCAAATGATTGGGTATCTAAAGTTGGTGAAGAGTGAGATTGCTGGAAATTCGGTGTATGGGGAAAAACATCAGAATTCGGATTGGCTAATTGAATTTGATTAGCTGAACCAATTGCAGATTGAGAAGGCATATTTTGTCTATATCTTGGCGTATAACCAGGTGGATAACCATGCTTTTTAAAGTATATATCAACCGTATGACCTTCCTAGCCACAATAAGTGCAAAATGTTCTTCTAGAGGTGGCACCAAACTGAGCATGACTAGATCCATAGCTATTGTTACTTCGTCTATTATCATAAGTGCCAAAATTAGATCTGTAATTAGGAGTATAGCTTCGTCTATAATCACTATTGATATTAGTTCGTGGATTATAACTCCCTTTAACAGCAAGAGCAATGGCTTCAATTCCAGTTGTAGGATCAGGTAAAGATTCAGAGTGAAACTGTCTTTCTTGTTGTGTGACTAGAGAAAAAACTCTGTTGATGAAAGGTAAAGGTTCAAGTAACATAATCTGAGATCTCACATGTGCATAGGTGTCATTCAGGCCTTTCAAAAAATGAATCACATAATCATTTTGTTGGTAGCTTCTCATAGTGCTTAGGGCATTACAAGTACATTGAGGATCACATGTGCAATTTGGTACTGGTCTGAGATTAACGAATTCATCCCAAAGAATCTTCAAATGAGTATAATAATCTGTAACCATTTTGGTATCTTGTTTACATGCGAAAATTTCTTCCTGGAGATCAGATATTCTGAACGAGTCTCCTTGAGAGAACCGATCTTGAAGATCCTTCCATACATCCAAGGCTGTATCAAACCAGATTATACTCTGAGCTATGGAGGAAGAAATAGAACATATTATCCATGACAAAACCATTGTGTTACATCGTTCCCAGGCTTGATAAGTTGGATTCATTTTCAGTGGTACTGGAATGGCGCCATCAACAAATTTGAGTTTATTCTTTGATAAAAGGGCTATCTTCATTGCTCGAGCCCAAGAATAATAGTTGGAGCCAGACAAAACAGGAGAAACCAGAATTAGGCTAGGGTTTTCATTAACATGGAGATAATAAGGGCTAGAGTGAAGATCTTCTGATATAGGAGTAGGAGTAGTAGCCATTGTTGAAAGAATTGAGAAATTGAATGAAAATCTTACAGAAAATAGACGTGATCTAGGAGAAGATCAAAAAAAAAATGTGTGATTTGATGAGAGAAAAAAAATATATGTTTAGCTCTGATACCATAATGAGAAGATAATTTGGGAATGAAAAACACACATATTCCACTATTGCTGAATCGGTATTTATACAGTATAGCTAGCTAACTAACTTTACTAACAGAATAGAAAAAGGAGTTTATTACTAAACTACTATTAGTTACATATATGCTTATTAATTGAAACATTTGATTGATCCCTTAAAAAGGCCTTGCAATCATTAATCAGAAGACCAATATCATAAAAGAAAGAAGCTGAGTTGTTGATTGCTTGTACTGCCATCTGCAAGTCAGACTCCAGCTCCACCTTAACTTTGCAATTCACTTTAATCCAGCTTAGAGCTTCCTTAATCCCTAACACTTCCGCTGAGAACAGATCAAGCAAGCCATAAAATGAAGAAGAATGAACAGCCTTAAAACTACCTTCACAGTCTCTAAGCACCCACCCTATACCAACTGTGTTATGTTCTGAGAAAATTGCAGCATCCACGTTCATCTTAAGAGTCCCTTTGATAAGAGCAGTAAAAATAATGGACAAAACATGTGATTTCATTGAATAGAAAAGTGCCTTTTATAGGCAATACATCTAACAACTTAGCAAATTATTAGCCATTACATTTGGATCATGAACATTTATATTGACCAGGTAAAATAAATCAAATAAACAATCTAATAACCACTTCCTCAATACTAGGATAAAATGAATAGCAATATGACTTGGTCTAATGAAAACCACATGACTCAACAATCCCTCCCTTAAACTGAAAGTTATAAACTATTAGTTTAATAATGCAACAACTTATCCTCGCGCAAGATTCTCCAAAGTGGTAATACCAAGTAATTTCCTTAGCTTCACAAATGTAACCATTTTGAGGGGCTTGGTTAAAATATCAACAACTTAATTTTCACTTTTACAGTAAACCAGATCAATAACCCCTTCCTGAGTTCCCTTTTATAGTGATACTTCATATCTATATGTTTGTTTCTACCATGGAGAACATGATATTTGGAGAGTTTGATAGCAGAAGTGTTGTCACAATAAATCGTTGTAGCTCCTTCTTGCTTAAAACTTAGCTCATTAAGCATTTTTCTCAACCAAATAGCTTGACAGGCACATGTAGTGGCAGCTACAAATTCAGCTTCGGTGGTTAATAGAGTAACAATTGGCTGTTTTTTTTTTATGACCATGAAACAACCCCTGATCCCAACATAAAAACATATCCTGAAGTGCTCTTTCAATCATCAAAATCTCCAGCATAATCACTATCAGTGAACCCGATCAAATCCAACTTTTCTCCCTTTTTGTAAAACAACCCAAAATCAATAGTGCCTTTTAAATATCGTAAGATCCTCTTGGAAGCTAGGAGATGTAGTTCTCTTAGATTTTTCATATATCTGCTAATAAGCCTCACGACATGCGTGATGTATGGCCTTGTTACTGTTAAATACATCAAACTTCCTACAATTTGTTTGTAGAAAGTGCCATCAACCTTTTTTCCTTCAGGATTTTTCACAAGCTTCATCCCAACTTCTGTTGGTGTGGTAGTAGAATTACAATTGCTCATTTGAAACCTGTCTAAAATGTCTCGCACATATTTCTTTTGAGAAATAAATATTCCATCAACAGATTGCACTACTTCTAAGCCAAGAAAATAATGCATCAGTCTAAGATCAGTCATTGCAAATTCAAGCATCATGGACTTTTTAAAACATTCAAACAGAGTTTTATCATTTCCCATATAAATTAAATCATCTACATATAAGCATACAATAAGCAATTTACCCCCATCTTCCTTTTTAATGTAAAGAGTATGCTCATAAAGACATTTTTTGGAAGCCTTCTTTGTGAAAGTAAGCATCTATACTACTATACCAAGCTCTAAGTGCTTGTTTTAGTACATATAGAGCCTTTTTTAATTTATGAACTTTATATTTGCTACCACTTTCACATAGCTAAGAGGTTGATCAATAAATACCTGCTCTTACAAATCACCATATAAAAATGTTGACTTCACGTCTAATTGGTAAATTGGCCATGAGTTTTGAGCGGCTAATGCAATCACTAATCTGATTGTATCATGCCTTGCAATAGGAGTAAAAACTTCTTTGTAATCCGTACCAAACTCTTATTTGTAACCCTTGACCACTAATTGTGCCTTGTATTTGTTAACTTCGCCATTCTCTTTCAACTTTGTCTTATAAGCCCACTTGACACCGATTATTTTTTGCCCCTTTGGAAGTTTTCTCAACTTCCAAGTGTTGTTTCTTTCTATGGATGCAATTTCATCATCCATTACCTTTTGCCACTTCTATTCTTTGACCGCTTCTTTAAAAGCCATTGGATTACAATCTGAAAATAGAGCAAAGTGTGTAAGTGGATCCATGATTTGGTTGTTTCCAGATACCTCATAATCAGCCATCCATGCAGGTCTCCTTCGAACACTTTCAAGCCTTTGTTCTTTATCTCCTTCTATAACAGGTGGACTTTGAGCATTTTCAAGAATATTTTGAATGATTGTTACCTGCTGTCCATTCTCATCTTCATCAAGATTCACTGGGATTTGTTTTTGGATAAAGTTGTTATTCCATGGCTAAAACTTCTCTTCATCAAAAACAACATCGCGGCTGATAATGATCTTTTTAATGTTAAGATTATATAACTTATAAGCTTTAGACTGATCACTAACACCAACAAAGATACATTTTTCTCCCTTGTCATCTAACTTTCTCCTTTACTCATATGGAATATGAGCATATGTAATACAACCAAAAATTCTGAAATAATCTACTGTTGGTCTTCGTCTGCTCCATGCTTCCTCCAGAGTCATATTTTGAACAGCAAATGTGGGACATCTGTTCAAAAAATGAATGCTCCAATTGACTGTTTCAGGCCAAAAACTTTTTGGAACTCCACTTATTGATAAAATACTTTGCACCATATTTAAAATTGTGCAATTCTTCCTCTCGCAAACGTCGTTTTTGTTAAGGTGAGTAGGTTGTTGTAACTTGCCTCTTGATTCCATGAGTTTCACAAAAAATTGCAAATTTTTGTGAGTTGTATTCTCCACCGTGATCAATGCGCAGTACTTTTATTAAGTTGCCACTTTCTTTTTCAACAATCACTTTAAAATTTTTAAAAGCTATAAAAGCTTTAGATTTCTCCTGCAAGAAATACACCTATTTCTTTCGACTAGAATCATTAATGAAGGTGATTATATATTTTTTACCTCCATTAGAAGATGGATTTATCGGCCTGCAAATATCCGAATGAATCAACTCTAACAATTTATTTGCTCTCTATGATTTTCCTTGCGAAAATTGATTACTGTGTTGTTTACTAACAACACATTCTTCACAAACTTCGAAGTGAGCTAAAATTTGAGGAAGACCATTTGCCATGCCTTTTTGTTGCAGAGTTTTTAGTCCACCAAAATTTAGGTGACCATAGCGAAAATGCCATAGCTATGTCGCATCTTTCAAGCTTGCTGAAAGATATGAATGTATGGTGTTTTGGAGATAAAGTGGAAACATTTGATTTTCTATCATATTAACTTGAGCAATTAAGCCTAATTTTTCATCTTGAATTCGACATACTCCATCTTTGATGAAAATATCATACCTTTTTTCTTGCAACTGACTAATACTGAGCAAATTGGTCTTCAAATCTAGAACAAAAAGGACATTGAAAATTGTTTGAGTAATACCATTTTTGGTTTGAATAATTACCTGTCCTTTTCCCATGACTAACACTTTAGAATTATCTCCAAATTTCACATTATCTCAGAATTTTTCATTCAAAGTAGAGAATACAGACTTGTCTCCACACATATAATTGTTGCAGCCTGTGTCCAGATACCACATAATTTTTGTTGGTTTCTTTTGTTGCATAACAAACCATCAGCAAGGATACTTCCTCTTCTTCCTTCTCTACAAAATTAGATTTCTTACCATGTCCTTTGGCCAAGTTAGTTTAACATTTTGACTGGTAATGGCCATACCTATGACACCTGTAACATTCAATATTAGATTTGTCTGCTAACTTTGGTCTGTAAATGTTTAAGTGGTAGCCCCCACTTCCTCTTCCTCTTCCTTACGATTGATTATCCTAGTATTGTTGATTTCCTCAGTCATTGTTTTCTCTACCTCCTTTGCCTCCACTTCTACCTCTACCTCGTCCTTTATCAGCTCTACTTGATGTAGATTGATTGTTAGTTGAGGCCTTTAATGCTTGCTCCTTCCTTTCTTGTTGATTAATCTTCTGCTCATGAACCAACAAAGATCCCTGCAATTCATAAATTGAAAGTTCTTCAACATCCTTAGCTTCTTGTATGGAAAACACAACAAAGTTGAACTTTTGTATCAGAGATCAAAGAATCTTCTCAATAATGGTGACATCCTTCGTCTTGTCTCCATGAATCCGCATCTTATTGACAATTACCATTGTTTGGGAGAAGAAATATGTGATTGAATCTCCTTATTTCATTCGTAGCATGTCGAACTTTGAACGAAGTGTTTGAAGTTGCAGCCTCTTTGCTCTTGTTGATCCTTGATGTTTCTTCTTCATGGAATCTCATATTTGCTTGGAGGTGTCCTTGCAAAGAATTGTCTCCAAGATTTCCCTATTAATAGCTTGGAAAAGATAGTTTTTGGCCTTGATATCCTTCAATTTTAATGCATCCAGAGTTGTTTTTTGTATTACTGTCAACACAGCTCCTTCCTCTGGTTCTGCGACTCCAGAGATAACGACATCTCAATACTCCTTGGACTTGAGAAAATTTTCCATCAACATGCTCAATGATCATAATGACCATCAAAGCATGGAATGGCTGGTTGTACAAAGGTTTCTAAGACCATCATTGCTTCTGCAAAAATATATATATATATATATATATGTTCA
Organism: Aleurites moluccanus; assembly: GCA_948193065.1. Classification (NCBI taxonomy): domain Eukaryota; kingdom Viridiplantae; phylum Streptophyta; class Magnoliopsida; order Malpighiales; family Euphorbiaceae; genus Aleurites; species Aleurites moluccanus. The sequence goes on from CANXYC011784364.1 coordinate 11,239, forward strand.
CTCACATTCAACACTATATTTTTTTATGGCTCTCAATTTTATTTGCTTTCCTTACTATTGCTTTTGTGTTCGGACACTCAAAGTTCACTTGCTCACTCTTTTTAAAACACTCACCACATTTATTGTACCTCTTTTCTTTTGCAAGCTCTGATACCATTGATAAGAGCAATGAAAATAATAGACAAAAGACGTGATTTCATTGAATAGAAAAGTGTCTTTTATAAGCAGCACATCTAACAACTTAGCAAATTATTAGCCATTACATTTGGATCATAAACGTTTATATTGACCAAGTAAAATAAATCAAATAAACAAACTAATAACCACTTTCTCAATACTAGAATAAAGTGAACAACAATATGACTTGGTCTAATGAAGACCACGTGACTCAACACCCTTGTACAGGTGCAGTGTACTTTATTACGTTTCTCACCCGAGCTGTGGATGTTTGAGACTTCCCCATCTTCTGAACCTCAATCCACTCCTTCTAGTAATTCAAAGCACCTGAAACAATTGGAACCACTGAAGAGAACTTTTGATGCCACACCACACTATTTTTGTTCTTCCACAGAATCCAACACACCATACCTACCAATTCAACCTCATCTTGTCTGCATTTATCCCAAATCAATTCAAGCCACTGAGAAAAAGATTCACAACGTCCAAGTAAGAAATCCACGATCGATGCTAACCAACACTGTTTACTAAAAAGGCAACTGACTAGTACATGGAAAATTGATTCATTAGCAACATTACAGACCAGGCACAAAGGGCTCACCTCTACCTTTTTTACAGCCAACTGGTCTTTTGTTGGTAAGCACGAAGAAGCTGCTCGCCATAGGAAATTTTTAACTATTAAAATTGTCTTAAAAATTATGAAATTGCGAGTTCAAATATTAGTTTAAATTAAATTTGTCAGAAGAAAAAGAAAAGATAGGTAATTAGTTACCTTATTAATGTTAATGAAGCCCCTTAATTAAAAAGGGAAAAAAAAAATATTTCTTTTATATAGGGTGTACGAGGGAAGACTATCAAACATAAAATTTTGTTCAAATTAAGATATTCACTTGCCCATCATATTATATCTGTAATTAAAAATTCTTTTTTTTTTTAATTGCTAAAAAAACTAATGTTATCTAATTATTTTTTTTTTTTTATTTTTATTTTTTAAGAAAACATAAACATAGTCTAACTAGGGTTATTCAAGAAGTTAAATAATTTTATCGACTTGACCCAATCAATTTAAATATTCGGATTTCAACTTAAATTTATAAAATAGTCGGTCAAATAAATTTAAATTTATCACATTAAATTAGTTCGGATCGGATTTAGTAAAATACTAAAAATAATTTTATTACCCTTCAGCCATAAGTTATTTATAAAAACATATAAATTATAAATATATTCTTTATTATTATAAACAAAAATCATATTATATATTATTAATTTTATATTTGGATCTAACTGTAATTTTAAATCAAAGTTATGGTAAAACCAAAGGAAAAAAAAATTACCCTTATTAGATCCGATTAATTTTTTTTGAATTAAATCATATCAAATTAATTTTCATCCAAATAATCACATTTTACTTAAAAATTGAAATCACATGGAATTACCAAAAAAAACTCGACCTGACCTGACTCAACCCACCCCTAACCCGGACTACGGAATGATCATACCTAGGAAACTAACCCCACAAACATCCTATAATAACACGCTCAAAATACTGAATGGAGGATCAATGAATATGTGATCATCTATAGAAAGATGAAGTGCAAAATTTGCAAGCCAATCTGCGTGGAGTAAAGTAATATATGTTGGGAGTTATTATTCCTCATAATTTAATTTAAGCAAAACATAATTTGAAAATGAATTTCACATTAAATAATGATATAATAATAAAATAAATTTTATGAAAAAAAATTATTAAATCTAACATAAATTAAATAATTTTATATAAATAAATTCTAACCCTTACTTCATATCCTATTATGAATTTCACAATGAAATACGTGTCTCACTGCAGACCTGAAAATTATAAATCACCAAGGGGATGAGTATAAAAATACTCAGTAAATCCATATGTATAAAAATACAATAGATGTCCATAATATCATGATTGCCTATATATAGCCTGTGGAAGCAACATAAGATAACAAGGAAATGTTGATACAAAAATTTGTATAAGTATCTATGTATATATCAATATAAGCATCCAGTGTACAAGTTAATATACATATGATATAACATGATTGGGTTATTTTTGTAATTCAGTACTTAAGCACTATCATAAAGTGCACTAGGGAATATAACATCTCTACCTAGTAGGGGTTCCATAAATACACTAACCACATAAGGGATATTTTCCCTACGACTAGAGAATATAATATCCCACTCTAGCAAAGGTCCATAAACATCAGTGCGCACACAGTCGATGGAATTTACTCGCTACACCATCGAGGTAGCCCTGTTATAATACCATATGGGTGTGTCTCCATATAATAATAAATATAGCATATTTACATCTCATATAACTGTAGAACAATCATATATACATATATAAAGAATAATAAAACATATTTGGAAGATGTTAAAAAAATCTTCGGCGGGGCCCAATTGTGCTGCCGTAACTGGCACTCGCCGTTACGGATCCGTTTTAGGATTTTTGAATAGTTTCTAGTTAATTATGTTACCAAATGATTTAGGTGCACCATGAGGTACTGTTTTAAAGTTTAGGTCAAGACTAGATGATTGGGCCAAGTGGTGACCCAATTGACTTTCTGGATTTCATTTTATGGACAGACAAAGTTTAGGTCATTTTAAATCGTTTCGATGGGCTTATTTACGGGCCAATATGCACTGTATGTACTATAAAATATCAAATGTTATTTTATCAGTCTAATCGACTTTTTATATGATATATGATGCAAATCATGCATGAATATATATAAAAACTCACTTTAAATACAATCAAATCACTTATCTCCCAATCCAGTGCTCTTGAGCCCTAGTCGGCCAGCCGTACGAAAATTTTTTAAGTGAACTTAATTGGTGTAATCTTTATTAAATGAGCATAAAAAGACAAGAAAAATAATAATAATAATAAAAAAACTTAATTAATTTGATAAAAAATATGCGTCGATGGCATTGTAAGTTTGTAACAATAGAATTAATTGTATTTGACAAAATTATTCTTTATTCAGTTTTTATTAATATATTCGATTAATTCTTTTCCTTTAACTTTTATTATTTACCTTAATTATATTTACCATGTAAAAAAGAAAAAAAGGAAAAAAAAAACTCTCCTCCTCAAAATTGTCAAAACTTAAAAATTCTAGCAGAAAAGCCTATTGATCTAAAATACTCTAATCTTTTTTACTTTTTATAATTTTATCACATCCTTTAAAAATAAACTATTATATCTCAAATTTATAAATTATTCACAATTGAATCCCCTTATTAAAATTATTTCTTTAAATTTTTTTCTCTCTCCTAGTGTCATCTAAAATGGATTAAAATATAAATGATAAATTACTATTTTAATTTTTTATATTTATTTTAATTAACATCCAAACCAATTAAATAATCCATCACGTTTATTTTCATTTACAAAATAATATTTTATTATTAGTCAAAGCAATTTTTAGCAGTTAGGGGCAAATTTAATAATAAAAATACTATAATACTCTTGATTATAAGGGAAAAAATAAATTAATTAATATTTTTCAAAATTTTTGTAATTAGATCCAAAATTTATTTTGTTACATAATTACTTTTCTTTAGTTTTTAGTTTATGGTTCATTGAAACTTAAATTTTCTTTTAAAAGTTTATTTATCCAAAAAAAAAAAAAGAAATAAGAAATAAGAAATTATGTCATATTATATTTCATAATGACATAATATATATATAAATATTTTGATCTTTTTATCATTCACTTAACGATAAATTTTAGTTATCTTAAACAAAAAGACTATTTTGTTGATGAAAATAAATATGATAAATCATTTTATTTGTTTATAAAAAAAATAAGGGATGAACTTATTAATTAGATCAAATTTTAAAAATTAAATAGTAATATATCCAAATATAAATTAAAGTGGAATTCATCCTCAATACTTAATTAGAGTTGTTAATAATAGCCATAGTTAAAACAACCCTTAAGTAAATGTTGGGATGAGTCCCACATTAATTATAGTTTAATCTATATCAAAAGCAAAGAAAAAGTTCATAGGAATAGTTTTGACTGATGAATACAATTGTGAACAATTTGAAAAGTTTGGAGTATAAAAATTTATTTTTGAAAGATAAAATAAAATTATAGAAGTAAAAAAAAATCAAGATATTTCAAATTAATAGGACACAATCTCAAAATCATCAAGAAAAAAAATTTGTTAATGTCTTTTTATTCTCTCTTTTTATGTCATGGATTTGTTCTATAGAGAGAGAGAGAGAGAGAGAGAGAGAGAGAGAGATTTGTTCTGTACATATATGGAGAGAACTTGTTGATGACTGTGAAGAGGGAGAAAAAACGATGTGCAACAATAATAGTTTTGTTGAGTGATATTTTAAGAAATGTTATTGTTTTGGTGTTAGTAATTAGTGTTTCGAAAATAATGTTACTCTATTTTATGTTGTGATGGAATTATGTTCTATGTTGTGATTGAATTATATTAATTAAGATTAAAATAATAAAACTCTTTCATTTATCATGGATCTAATAGGTAAATTCACTTATTTTTATTTTTATTTTTATGATTATATCCTATTCTTTTTGTTTGTAGCAATTATATTCTAATTTCAATTTTTAAAATCAATTACAAATTCAAATTGAAGTTGAAAGAGAACTTTTATTATTTTATTATTAATTAGAACCTAAAAACTAAAAATGATCCTTAAACTTATTACGTCATATTATCAATTTAATTTTTAAATTTTGATGGAAGCTATATTGAATTTTTAATTTTACAAAATTTAGCTCAGAAATTTAATAGGATAGCCTAATTACCAACCTTGTAGGTGGCTCCAACCCTTTCATTAGGCAGCTAAGTCATGCCCCAACAAGGCACCATGGTGGCGCCGCCCTGAAGACCACCTAGGGCCTCCCCTAGGCTTGGGCAGATCCACTCTTCCCAGAAGGCGACTCCAGCTCTTCTTAGGGGCAGCCCTACCTTCCGCCCCAGGGTAGCCGCCCCTTTTGCATGTCGGCACCACTCCATGGCCTTGATGGCACCTATTTTTTGTGACCAAAATTTCCTTAGCTTTGCCTATAAATAGAGGTCTCCCCTCTTTATTTTTTTTCTTACATCAGATTAATTGGATTGAATTTTTCTAGTTAACTCTCTATTCTCCCTCCTATTTAATACTTCTTATAAAAAAATTTTAACTTTCTTTAAATTTAAATTGATTTCTCTAATTCTCCTTGAATTGGAGAAATAGAAGAATTTGGTGTATTGAGTCTCAAATTAATTCAAGGAGAATTAATTTTATATTTTTAGGACCTAATGCCCTTGCTATTTTGGAGAAATTGGACTCGTTAAAAAGTAAAAGTTAATTTAAAACTTGTGGACTAAATTATACATCCCCATGCAAAGGAAAGTGAAACTCTAGTCCGGTAAGGTTCTTCGACCGCCTCCACCTTGAAAATTGCAAAGAAAAGTATAAATCATATTTTTAATCAAACTAAAATCAAACTTTTTTCAAATCAGACTCAACTCCCTTTATAAGAAGGGCGAACTATGTGAATTTTAATTTTCATTCATCGAAAAAATTATTGTTTCCCCTTTTCTTGTTTAAATTAAGCAATTCTTGGACCTATAATTCATATGGGTTAGAGGCAATATCTCCTATTAAGTTATATTGGGGAATATGTGATTAATTTATAACCCATAAGAGTTAGAGTTAATATCATCAATTTTGGTTATGTGATAATTATTTTAATTTCTTTATTATTTTGAATATATGATTTACTGCTTTCAAATTTATTTATTGCTCTACATCCAATTAATTGTTCATATAAAAATAATGTTTTCAAGTCACAATTAAATTGAAGACAAATTCAAATTTCTTAACCGAAAACGCAATTCCTGAATACGAACTCGGTTTGAAGGTCTAATTTACTTTTTCATTTTCGCCAGTTCGGTTCACTAGAAATCAGAATGCTCATTCGTGGCTAAGTCCCATGAATGGATACATAAATTATTTTTGAACTAATTTTTTTTATTAATTTGACTCTCAATGGAGGAAGTAATTAATAAAAAGAATCTTATATTTTTCAAATTAAATATCACATTGAAGCTTGATTATTGTCTTTAGGTTAACTTCATTGAATTTTTTATTTGTATTTATTTCTTTCTTCTTAAAAATTAATCATATAAATATATAAATTATCTTTTTATAAATTGAAATTGAAAATTCTTAAAAGATAATAATATAGTTAATGTTTTGATGGAGACCAATAAGAGACTTTTTAGAAGGCTTTCATTATGTCATGTTCCAATCACTGTAAGAAAAAGAAGGTAAATCTTTTATTGCTTCTAAAGTTGTCCTTTGATAATGAGGGTGCCATTGAAGGGAATTATCTTTTACCACAAATTAAAGCATGTGCCACATCAGAGACCAAGTCTAAAAAGCTCTCAAAATTTTCTATCTTAGCAGCAACATCAATGATATTGATAATAATACAATGATGTTGAAAATTCTTACAAGTAATAAATAGTCAAATTATTGACTTTTGGCTGGTTGGTTACATATCTTGTTGGCCGGTTACCTTACTTGCTTGCTTTGCTTTTTTACCCTTTGTTGTTATTATCTTTTATTCGTTTATTTCAACTTGATAGTCAATGCTGCTACTACTGCCAGATTCTCTACTGTTCTTATTTCTCTTATGCTTAGACATGACCACAGTCTAGTTCCAAACTGAAACCGAACCGGATTAAATTAAAATCAAACCGCATTAAACCGAATTCGTTTTCAAATCGTAACCGAACCGTGACTCTAAGGATCGATTTCGATTCTCATAATTTTCAAATTAAAATGGAACCGACGGTTCAGTTCGGTTCAAAATCGTGGATGAATTTATTATATATTCTAAGTATTTGACATTGATTTGATGTTTGATTGACTTGATGTATACAGGCCTATTGACTATTACTTAAAGAATTGGGTTTGAGCAACCACTTTATAGTTGTATTTATAATGTATAAATATAAATATATATTTCCTTTTTTTTTTTTCTTTTTGTTATTTTTTTTTAGTTTTTAATTGTTTGCCTTTCAGAATTCATGGCTTGACACTTGAATTTGAATTGAAACGTCCACCTTTTTACTTCTACATATATACATGCTTTTTTTTTTTAGTTTCTAATTACTAAAATAACCTAATCAACAATAATAAATAGCTAGTTTTTAAGGGTATTTTAAGGAAAAAAATATATTTATGAGATGTCTATAAATACTAACATTTATTCATTATTTTTCTTCACAAAATCTCAATTTCTCTCAATCTCTATTATTCTCTTTCAAATTTAATCTCTCAATTAACATTTTAATTTTTAATTTGTTTCAAACTCAATAAATTTTTTATTATCTGCCTAATTATTGTAATTTTTATTTAATAATTCTATTATTAGTATTAATTATATTACTTAAATTTTTTTATATCCATGGCAAATACAAATACAAATATCAATAAAGGCAAGGGTTTAATTGATAAATCAACAAATTCCCACCAATTTCATGAAGATTGGGAATTTAATATTGATATTGATGATCAATTCAATATATATTCTGTTGGGGAGCATATCTACATAAAAAAGTTTTCAAGTAGATCAAGAAGAACTTACAAATATTGAAACTAAGAATTCTAAATCCGACATATTTAGGATTCATTTCAAGAAAACGAAGAATGATGATAACTCATTCAAGGTAACATGTAATTATTGTGGTCAAAATTTTAAATTTAATGCAGGTGGTGGATATGGAACATTCAAGAAACACATTGAAAAGAAAAATCCAACCCAGACAGGTATTGACAATAAACAAAAACAAATTACAAGGTACGCAAATTCTAATTCTGCTTAATTATCCAATTATAATGAAGTAAAATATAAAGAAAATTTGGCTAAATGTGTTGCTGTTGATCACTTATCTTTTAGTTTTGGTGAAAAATTAGGTTTTAATAAATTTATTCAAAATGTATGTGTTCCTCAAGTAAAACCTGTTCCTATAACTACTCTAACACGTGTAGTTCATAAACTTTATAAGAAAGGAAAAAAAGATTTACAAATTTTTTTAAAAAACTTTAATAGACGTGTGCATATCGGTAGTGATATTTGGAGTGATCATTGGCAATCTCATTCACATATGGGTATAACATGTCATTGGATAGATAATAATTGGAATATTCAAAAAAGAATAATTGCATTTAGAATTTTTGATGAAAGACATACTGTTGATAATATTTATAGATTAATTTATAAAATTTTAGAAGAATATTATTTAGTTTATAAAATTTTTTCAGTTGATTTTGATAATGCTACAGCAAATACGGCTTCAATAGGTGAATTAAAAATAATTTGTCAACCTGCTTTTTGTGGAAAATTTTTTCATATTAGATGTGTTTGTCATATTTTAAATTTATGTGTGCAAGATGGTTTAAAATCTCTTGAACTTTTTCTTCATCCAATAAGGAAAGCTATTTCATTTTTATGGACACATCCTCAAGTAATAAAAGAGTGGGGAAATTTTTGTAGAATAAATAATAAAATAGCAAAAAGATTTTCAAAAGATGTTCCTACTCGTTGGAATTCTACCTATGAGTTGTTAAATGCATCATATGAATATAGAGATTTATTATGTACATTTATTTCAAATAATGTTTCACAAGTTACTTTATACCTACAAGAATGGGTTATTTGCAAAAAAAATTTAGATATTCTAAAAGTTTTTAATGATGCTACTTATACTTTGTCTGGTGTATATTATCCTACTACTCATTTATTAATTGTGCAATGTGTTAATATTGTTGGAGTTTTTGAAGAAAATG
>CANXYC011784378.1:0-28406 GCA_948193065.1 Aleurites moluccanus
AGTATGAATTAATTATTATATGAAAATATTCAAATAATAACTTATTAAAATAGGACTCCAAGAGTATAAGACATAAATTTTAATTTTTAATTAATAAATTTTAATCATTTTTTTTAAGGAGATCAATCATTAGTTTTAAAACAAAACTCAACCTTAATCATGAAGTTCTAGACTTTCAGTAGCATAAATTAAATTTTTTAATCAATTTAGTTTATAGTTTTGAAAAAGTTATTTTTGTCTTCATTATTCATTAACAAATATAAGACAAACGGGAAGAATAACTTTTGCTATTGAGTATTAACTACTTTTTTTATAACCAATATAAACAGAATAAAAAATAATTTGAAAAGATAGAAATATCATATATAAAATAATTATTAAAATAATTTAAATATAAAATTTTAAAAAATTAAAATTCATTGTTAATTTAAAGTGTAATTACCTGGTACTCAGGTAGAGAATGATTTAATACAAAAGTCTGATTTCCTTTGTTGAAAGAAATGTTAACTTTTAAAAGTCTAATCAGAAGAGCTAGAAGAAAGGAGAAGAGTAGTCTGTGTTGTGTAGAACGGGTGCACCCGTTGGGTAACGGGTAAAAAATACCCGTTTCTTAATAGGTATTGTTTTTAACACCCATTACCCGCATTACCCGTGGATATCTGCGGGTACCCACGGGTATAGGTAATTTTTGCCAGGTCTACCTACTGTAGGGGCCGCAACGGTTCTAGGGCACGGGTAGATCTAAAATCATCAAAAACCCGTAAAACCTAATAACACTATCCAGTATAGTCAATTATATTCAAAACCATTCATTAATAATCTAAGTCCATTTAACAATAGCCAGTATTACCGAAAATCTAACAGAGTTTCCTTTATAATTTTTACCTTATTTTCAAATTATATTTATAATTTCACAACCTACAATAAAAATGCACTCCCAATATCATCATCCTTATACCCTTAACTCCATAATTTAACAGACATACATGATACTTTTAAATCTCTTTCATAACATATAAATTTCATTTTAGCATTTTCAGTATCACTGTCTTTATCACTTCACTATCATTATCATTATCAATCATTAAACATTACACATTATAGTCATTCACTACTAAACTTTCATATCAAAACACATTATATTTTAATGTCACTTAAATGTCAGTTATTTCACTGTTCATACAATATTATAGTACTTAATCACCTAATTATACACAGTACCATGGAGCTCTAAAAGTTGACACTTGTAATCTTTAGAGAATAAAATTCTATCTCGATGTACTTGACGTCCCAAGTCGAAGAAGAAATTGACTTGGAATCAGTCTTCTTTATCCCATTCCTGTAAATATTATATATCACTATATAGTGAGTATAAAAATACTTAGCGAGTTACATATACATCATGCTACATGCAAATGATTGGGCAATAGTAGAAAATATGAAGGAAACAATATCAATAATAAAGTGTTAGATGTGGAGCAGAATCAAATTAACAGGCAACAATATTCAGTATCAATGAAGTGTAAAGGGAACCAGTCATGTTCATATAATAGACATAGAGGGTCTGTAACTACAGTCGAATATCTCTGTATTAAGTAATGCGGGCCATACCTTACGGTTAAGACAAGTCCCTTCCTAGTTAGGATCCCAGACATTTAGCCCTATCCAGTAGGCCACTGTGCATAATGCTGATGGTTTCTCCCTCACTACCCCATCGGTATAGTAGCTCTATTATACAAATATGTATAATGGGCCAATGGAGCAATAATTAAGTGTAATGATATTCAATAATCAGTAAATCTCAATAATAATCATATGTTCACTGGAAATGTTCAGGTATCAATTTCTATATCAATATCAATTCATCAAATTTAGGCTTGGTCATTTTACAGTTATACAAAGATATGTTCGGTACTCAATGAAGAGTGGTATATAACTCACCTTTGTTTTTAACCTTCACATTTCCATTCATTTTTCTTGGTTCTATTTCTTTGCATTTTTCAGTTTTCATCAGTCCTTTATTCATTCTTGACTCTACATATTTAATTAATATCAATTTAGATACTATTTGATATAAAATTACATTACTTATACTTATATTAAATAAAAATTCTCCAATTTTCAAGTTTTAGGTTTTGCCTATAAAGAACCTTTACTGGCAACCTATGTTTTATTACTCATATATCTCTCTACATTTATTCATTTACTTCAATTATTATTCCTACTTAAATTAGACATATTAGGTTCTAACATATCCAAAATTCACCTTGTTATCAATACTACACAATTTATGTTGTCAATTTAAATTTAGCCTTACAATTAGTTCTATTCTGCCCTGCAACCCTATTACAGTAGTTTCTACTATTTAGCCTCTAACTCAATCTATACTTATCCAATTACTTTGATTCTTTTTCTTATTTACTCTAGACACATAATATTATAACATATCCAAATTTCATATTATTTGGATCACTGCAGAATTATTAGTAAATTTTCAAATTTAACCTATAGTCCTGAAATCTCTATCCTAATAGACCTTGTTTCTATGCCTATAATTAATACCATGTTCATCCAATTACAAAATAATTTTACATACATTTATATAAAATATAAATTAACATCTTTTATGTTTAACACTTTCTTAAATTCAGACTCTAAAGTCCTCATATCAATAGAATTAAGTAGCCTATATTTTGTTTATCAGTCAATTTGAGCATATTAAATTTATAGCTTAATATCTCTTAAACCATAAATTCAATTAAAAAAATCTTTTACAAAACTCTAGATAAGACATAAATGAAAATTTTTTATGTTGAAAATTTCTTCTAATTATGTCTCTAAGTCTCTCTATAATAAAAAAAAACAGTAGAAAATTTCCTGAAATCCTGATTCTGAGTCAGTTACGGTTTTTTCTTAATAACTCTTTCCTCAATTCAAATTTTAGAAATTCCTTTTATATAAGTCTAATTAACATATTTATATACAACTTTTATATTTTAATCATCCTTAAATTCATTCATTAAAATTTCAAAATGCTAGCTAAAATCTACTGCCTTAAAACTTATTCCAGAATCCTTATAAACCCTAGTTTATCTTTATCTTTCTTAGCTCAAATCAATCAATTTTTCTACTTAATTAAACTATAAAACTCTTAAATACAATTAAAAACTGAAGTTTAAGAATCACACCTTAAGTTGAATCACTTGAATTCCACCTTCTTTTGCTCCTCCCAATAGTTGACTATCAATCTCCATCACTTTTCTTCATTAAACTCCTTCCTTCATCAACTTTCCTATCTATTTTTAGTTGATTTCTTTGGAAAGGTTAGAAGCCAAATTTTTGGTTATTTTTCTATTTAGGATTCGGCCAAGCTCTTCGAAAAAAGTCCATCTTTCTCTTTTTATTCTCCAAAGACAAATAATTGAAAAAAATAGTAAAGATTATAGAATTTTATAGAATATGTACACTTGTTAGTTTCTTAATGCTATGGAAAAAAAATTATGAAATAAAAAAAGCACTAGAATTTTTTGATGAAAATTTGTTATTTTATTGGTGGGTCCTAAAACTTTTGATAATTGCACATTTTGCCCACAATTTCCTTAATTATAATTGTTACAACAATTCTTTTTAATTTTTTTCAATTAAGTCCTTAAATTATTGACATTCAAGTCCTATGAAACCTTTTATTATCTTTAGTACCTCAATTCAACTTAATCATTTAACCTCTATAGCTACAAAATTTTTATACCGAACCCGTTTTGGCAAAACTCTGAAAATTGACAATTTACGTCTTTTAATTTCTCTCTTATTTTGTATCAATTTTCACTCACCTTAAATATCATATATACTTTAATTTATTTTTAATTAATGCATAATCTATCAAAATTAAATGATGTACAAGAAATTTACATAAATTACTGTCGAAAATTAATTAAAAATCATCTACCGACAAATTCCTCCAAAAATTGAATTTTCTTATTATTTTAATCTCTTTATTATATATTTTTCTCTCTAACTTCATATTGAACCTAAAATTATTTTTCTTCAATATTTTAGAATCTTAATTCTAAATATCCTCAATTAATTTCTGTAAAAACTTCCTAAAAATATTTAAAAATTCTTTACCGATAATTCTGTCGGTTATCATCTTTAAAATTCTTCTGTAACAATTATTCTTAAATTTTCTCCGTATTCCTCAATAGCTATTTTTAACCTATTTATTATTTAATTAATATTATTCTATTACTATGATTTCCTACTTCCTTACTATCTACTGTACTACAATCTAGGGTGTTACAAATATCTATGTCCACAATACTTCTTATGGGAAATTAGGCCCATGAAGTAAGCAGAGTATCTTTGTGATCTCTCAACTATAAAAATGATATGTTGTTTATAGGTGAGCTAAATAGTGGGAGTATAACTGAATTTTGGACCATAAGATGTCTTGTTCTTAAAGAATAGATTTCCTACACAAAAGAATTTAAACTATTAATTCTCCTTATTCGAGACATTAGATTAAGAATCACAAGGACCACTTCATCCGAGTGGGATAAATTTGGTGGATTAGTGGATGGACATTGGTTCAGTTCCACCAACAAGGTCCGAATGAGAGTGATCCTTGTCCAAGTGGGAGTTCACAATCTTTAGTTCTAGTGGGAGCTTGATAGATTATGAGATTCTGGTTTAAATTACAATCCAATGAAACTTGATAAATATATTCTTCAAGATTCTAAGTTGAGACATAGCACTGTGATATTAAGGATTAAAGGATAAATACAATGGAAGAGAAAATGGAGTTTGTGAGACCAAACCAATTTTGGTTTTGGTAAATCTCCTGGTAGGATTTAAAGTGATTGAGAATAAGTGGATTCTCAATATTAAGTATAAAGCTAATAGCAATATTGAGAGAAACAAGTTCGTCTCTTTACAAAGGGGTATATGCAATAGAAAGAAATTGACTATGAGTAGACATTTTCTACTATTGTAATTATTATCAGAATAAGGTTAATTCTAGTCATTGTAACAAATCTTGATATTGAATTACATCAAATTGATGTAAAGACTGCATTTCTTAATGGAGAATTGGATGAAGAGTAGTCTTCATCAAAGAATACTATGAACATAAAGTTTGCATATTGATGAGTTTAATCTATGGTCTTAAGAAATTTTCAAATTCAAATTCAAGTTTGTCATTATATCATCATAAGTTGATGACATACTAATAGTTGTAATTAATAAAGGATATATGCATAATATCAAAGATTAATTAGTGTCCAACTTTGAAAGGAATGATGAGTGAATCAATACATATTCTTGAAATCAAGTTTTCAAGAGATCATACAAGAAAGTTGTTATTTCTTTCTTAAGAGATAAACATAATGAAAGTTCTTAAATGATCAATTATGCATAATTGTTAACCTATAGATACTCTTATTACCAATGTTGAATGCTTCAGCTGTAAATTATGTCCTAAAATTCCATAAGGAAAAGAATAAATAAGAAATGCCCCTTATGCGAGAATGGTTGGAGGTCTAAAGTATGCAATAGTGTATGCAAGACCTGATATTGCTTTACTATTGAGATGGTAAGCAAATAGCATTTCAACATAGGTTTAGCATGTTGGAAGCATTCAAAAAGATATTGAGATATTTGAAGAGTACTTAAGGTAACTCGTTGTGTTATTAAGATGTAGAATTGAGATACAAAAGCTATACATATGACAATTGAGCTAAAGATATGGATTTGAGGCAATCCACTTCTATATTTATTTTCTTGCTTAATTGAGATGTCATATCTTGGAATAACAAGAAACAATCATAAATAACATTATCCACAATAAAAGCTGAATTTAAAATATTTTCAGTTGCAGTACAAAAGATGGTCTGAATGAAGAGATTTTGGAATATTTGGGTATAAGGTGCTACGAGTGAATCATTTTTTAGTAAATTGTAATAGTCAAGCAGCTTAAGTTACACCAAATAAATCCAAAATTCATTACAATTGACATAAAATATAATTTTGTGAGAGACTATAGTTACACGCAAGGAAGGTGAACCTTAAATATGTTTTATGCGTGAGATTATTATAAATCAATATGACTAAACATTTTCCTAGAGATGTATGTTTTGGACATACAAAGACTCAAGAATTACGTAGATGTTGATGTATTTAAGTTATTTGTTGTTTTGTTTAACAAAGTTCACTTTGTTATTAATACCAAAACATAGTGTTTATTTTGTGCTTACATGAGTGTAAATATTTAGTATATTTGCTGTTATTATATTGTAAAAGCATGTCGGCAATAAAGAAGATTGATCTTCTCATATAGGTAATCGCCTTTATTTATCTATGAGATGAATAAAGATAAGACTGTTTTAAGTGAATTATATATGTGATAAGAGAGAGAGCTCGTGTTTAAAACAAGATAGTCGTTTCATTTTAGAAAATGAGATTTGCATATCATGATAATGATATTAAAGTGGCAAATTATGTATTTATCTATTTGAGTCGCCAAATGTGAGCTCTGAACTGAACAGAGTAGATGAGAGAACTCAAATTATACATTAAGTGTATCTAAATTATCATCTGTATAGTGTTTATAAATCAAAAAATATGTTTTTGATAGACATGCACTCTTTGAAAAAGGAAATAACACTATGACATTTGTTCATACCACATATGCGAAGTTTGACCAAAAGGAGGACAAAAGTTAATGATCTCAACTTTTGAAAATATGAGACCCTTGAGAATTATGGTTCTCAAATTTACTACCCTTATAATTTTAGGCTAGTTTGTAAGATATAATTCAATGTTTGCTATCTAAGAGTATTACTAAAAGATCATGAGTGATTCGATTGTATGGGACAGCTCTAGAAAAACAAGTTGAATTATGATTGAGGGAATTAAGCAGAAAGGAAAATTGTTCGGTGGTCACTTTCAATTTTTATGTTCATAGGTCGACTAGTTATGTTAATGAGTGAATATAATTGTGAATACAAAATGTTATAAGATCAAAAGAGAGTCAAAAGAAAAATGATAAGTAATATGGGGTGATACATACATTATCTACTTAAAAGACACTTATCGAGAGGTTATATATTTTTAATAAGTGTATAGCAAAGAGCTCTTGTTATATGCCGGTCACACGATTTATTTATCTAGTATGAAATGTCTATAAGGCTTGTAATTGATGAGATGTGTTCCGTCATGTGCGAGTGGGAGATGTTGGAATTAATGGATGCGTTTGGATACACCCATGACAAGTGTTAGGACTCGGGTCTATTAAGCAAAATATTAATTATTTTTGAATTAATAATTAAGAGATAATATTATTAATATTATAATGTTATTTGAATGTAAGAATTAAAATAAGGATAGATAATATCCTATTAAGAGAAGTTATCAAAATCCTAAGAATTTCTATCCAACAAAAAGATAATTCCTATCTAAAGAAAACAAATGAGAGAGAGCTCCACGTTTTCTAGAAAGAAATATAGAGAATACGTTATCTATAGAAAATAAAAAAAAAAAATAGAGAAAAAGTTTTCTCTATGTGTCATTTATTATCTCTCCAATTCAATCTGGTAAACAAGCAAATAGAAGTTGGTTGTTCTTATACTGTGGTCAAATATTCTTTTCGTTCGTGATTGAATTTTAGACTGGTGACACAAGTCAAAGGATTCGATTACTAAATTTTAAGAGATTAATAATTTATTTTATGTAGATTATTTACATAATCTAACAGAAAGTGGTGTTATTAATGGAATAATTTAAGAAAAAGAATAAAAAATTGCCCCCCTTCTTCTTTTTTTTCCATCTGCCATTTTATAATTTTGTAATTTTTAATTTTTTCTGTTAATTTGTTATTTTTTTTAATCTGTCATTTTATGATTTTTGCTTGATAAAAAGCCACTTCCTTTGTATTATTTGGTATTGTTGTTGTTTCTATAAAGTATAATTTCTTTGAATTTTGAAGTAATTGATATGATATTCATTTTAATTGAAGTTTGATCTTTGAAGTGTGTAGCTATTTTGTGGAACCACTTGGTACACTAAAAATGTAATTTAGATTAAATTGTGTAATGGATTCTTTTAATTTAAATAATCATTGATTACTTAAAAGTAATAATCTTATATATAGCTGAAAAACAAAATATAGAATGAAAATTCAGATTTAAAATGGTTTTGGACTTGGGTGAGATTAAGATAGGATCATCTGGGCCAGGCTGGATATCTTATTCTATAGTGCCTGTAGTCAACTAGGCACGGCCTATAGGATCAACAGGCCTAGTTCTCTGCTCGTAATTAATAGTATAAAAATAATTATAAATTATTTTATGAAAAATATTGTTTTGATAGTAGGTCAATATTTTGGTGCTTATTTCCATCTTAGAAAGGAGAGAGAAGAAGAACAGTGAATAGTAGAGGGTCTTTGTTTGTTCTATGTGGCGTCTTGCTTCAAATCTTCTATGGAGAATTTCATCACCATCTAGAACTCCTCCCGTCTCCCACTTCCCTCTCAAACACCCTGATTTCCCAATCCATCTGTTCTCTAAAATTTCTTCTGTAAAACACCAAAAGAAACAGCAACAAAAATCGTTTGTTCTTTCGCAATACTTTTCTAATTTGGCCTCCAAGCCTAGCTTGTCGATATGGAGGCGGAAGAAAGAGATGAGCAAAGAGGGATTAATTGTGGCCAAGGAACTCAAGAGACTTCAGTCGAATCCTGTTCGGTTTGATCGATTCATCAAGTCCCATGTTTCTCGCTTGCTCAAGTCCGATCTTGTTGCTGTTCTTGCTGAGTTCCAAAGGCAAGACTTGGTTTTTCTTTGCATGAAGGTTTGTTTCTGTTTTCTGTTTTTAGTTTTTAGTTTTTAGTTTTCTGTCATTTGGTTGCTGAAAAGTGTGGGAGAATATGAGGAATGAATTAAGCTTCTGTTTGGCTTCTTCACAGAAATTTGAGGAAAATAATTTTCGAATATTTACTGAAAACTAAATATTGAAAAATAAAGTTTGGATATCTTGAAATTTATGATTTCTTTTAAACAAGAATAACTTGAAAGATTGAGGACGAAAAATGGATATTTTTCTGTTTAGGGAACATTCAAATTCTAATTTCCTGAGCTAATTTCCTGGACAACTAAATAGTGTGTAAAATGAGGTTAAAATAAAAGATACAGAAGAAATAATAGCAGCTGAATCATTTAGTGGATTTGTACTGTTCTTTTGTTTTTATAGGTTTTGCAAGTTGTAATGGATGATTAAGATGGAAGTAGAGGAAGTAGAAGAATCCTTGTGTAGTGCTTTGCTTTTGAAGATTATGGGGTGATTCTTAACTTCAAAAGAAGTAAATTATGAGTTGATTGTTGATTCTATTGCTGTACTCCAAGTGAAAGAATGAAGGAAAAAAATTTATCCTTTTATTGAGTATGCTCTTGGTGTCCTAACAATCACGATAGGCAAGAGACTTTTGGCAACTTGTTCAATATACAATTAAGATCTTGTGTTTTTTTAATATAAAATTGATGAATGCATACTCTCTCTCTCTCTGTTCATTTCTCATAGTGGCTTGCATATTATGTGTTGGGATGTATTTCTGTGGTGATTGTTGCAGCTATTTTGTTTTAAGATGCACAAATATGCACACTGGGGTATGATTTTGCAATTTTTTTTTTCCTTCTGCCCCCTTCTTTTTGGCCCATGCAAGTGTTTACTCTTACGTCTCTGTATATTTTTCAGTTGTATCATGTGGTGCGTAAAGAAATATGGTATCGACCAGATATGTTCTTCTATAGGGACATGCTTATGATGCTTGCGAGAAACAGGAAGGTTGATGAAGTTAAGCTGGTTTGGCAAGATTTGAAGAGGGAAGGAGTTTTGTTTGACCAACATACCTTCGGCGACATCATCAGGGCATTCTTAGATAGTGGATTGCCATCGGAAGCAATGGAAATATACGAGGAGATGAGACAATCTCCAGATCTTCCATTATCATTGCCTTTTCGAGTGATCTTGAAAGGCCTCCTTCCATACCCAGTGTTAAGAGAGAAGGTCAAAGCTGACTTCTTAGAACTTTTTCCCAACATGATTGTTTATGACCCAGCTGAAGATTTGTTTGAAGATCAAGAACGGGACAGTGAAGATGATTAAAGGGTGGTTCAGGCAATGCTTGGTCTTGCAGAAGCTAACCATGTGAGCCTACAGTGCAAGGGATAGATATTTATATAAGGTTGAAGCTTGTGTTTCTAGATGACTTCATTGAATTCACTCTCCCTCTCCCTCCGATTTTAGATTGGAGCTTTATGTGCAATGAGAATTATACCCTTTCTCATACTCCTTAGAGCATCCGTAGGTGTTTATAATAAAGTTTTTAGCCTCAACTTATGAAGCAGTGCCACGCCAAAAGTACCAGGTATCATTCAATTTATTTTTTCTTGCATCTAGACATTAAAAGGGAAGCTAGCATTCACATTTCTTGCATTTGTAGGACCATCACATAAATTGATTTGTTCTTATCCTCAATTTCTTCATCATAGCTTTATTGTGTGCTGAGTTAACAAAGTTCCATTGTCATTTGATATTCACAAGTTTATACAGTTCAAATAAATGAACAGTCTCCTCATTTTGTAAGAGGAAAATCGCATAGGGTTCATAATGTAGAATCTTATGTACTTGGAGACCCTTTGTGCACTGTTATATGACTTATCCTGTCTTGTTTCTTAACTTCCTTTAGGATGATTATGTGCCAATTTGACCTTGTTTTGTGACTGCTTACATCCCTATCCATAGCAAAAAACATAAAAGAGGAAAAAAAAAACACTATTTTTTCATCTTCTTGAAATAATTTTATTTCATTTCCTCGTAACTTTGGAAGAAAATGAATGAGCACTGTCTCATCTAACCTCATTCAAATGTGTATAACCAGCAGGAATACTGAAGCATGTGAATGCCTACCAAACTAATCTAAATTTTATTGGTTTGTTTAATCAATCCTTAAAGCACGTGCTTGTTCTAACTATCATTCTCTCACCATCGCAGGTATATATATGCAGCCCAAGATGATGACGTTAGCATTTGCGCAGGCACGTTTTCATTTTCAACCTCTCAAGGTTACAAGCATGGCACGATAGAGGAAAAAACTTCTCGTCAGGTTTATCATGCGAAGATACATTGATAACGCCTTTCTCATTCCTGCTTCATTTTTAAGGATCTCATAAGCATGCATACATTGCAGGATTTTGAGTTTAATAATTTGATCCTTGTTTCTTGTTCTTGTAGTTTCATCACTGAATTCTTGTTTGGTTAGAGATTATTAATTCAGTTGAAATTGGTTCTTTTATTTAACTTTCGCCTGACTATAACTGTGTGGGAAAGGGCCAAAATCGGCGGGATTACAGATCTGTTTGGAGTGAAATGTAAACGGGATTTATGTTAGATAATAGCACTATAAGTTCATCATTGAATTTATTTAGTAAAAAAGATTGGAAGTTTGGTGGCCGATATGGGCAATTATTTGCAAGATTACATTATTTGCAAGATTACAGATCTGTTTGCGGTGATGGAAAAGGGCCAAGATCGGCAGGATTTCAGATCTGTTTGGAGTAAAATGTTAGTTAGGGTTTCATATTGAAAGAAAGAAGAGAGTAAGTAGAAATAGAATCTGGTGGTCCTTAACCATGCTTAGGTCGTCTTCAATCCATAACATCAAAATGCAAATAATTTTATATTATTATACAGTTTATATAACATCAATAATTTCATCTCTAATTATAATTTCGTTTTTAACATTATTTTTTACACTTTAAAAAAATATTTTTTACACTAAAAAAAATATTTTTTTATATTCTTTTTTATCTATTTTATATAATTTATTATTATTTTATAATATTTCATTAATTGCTTATAAATAAATATGTTTTACATATTTATTAAAAAAAAAATTAATTATTAATTTAGTAAAGTGATAATATAATAAATTAAATTATAATAATTTATTAATTAAATGACTCATTTATTATTAATATATTATTTAAAATAAAATTACATTAATAAAAATAATTAAAAAGACTTATATTATATTTATAATTATAATTAAATATAAATATGAAAATTACATTATATTTATAATTAAAGTTAAACAAAAATATGAAAAATACATAATAATATTTATTTAGTCATCTAAGTTAGTATATTCTTATCATAAATGATTAATTAATACATTATGAAGTATAATGTAGGTATCTTTATCCTTGATTTGTCTGTGGCGATTAATAAATTGATGAAATCTTGTATTTTCATCAACCATCAATTCAACTTTTTTAGTTGGTGCTTCCCTCGCTTATTCAATTGGTGCATCAAGATTACGTTCATTCTCGATAATCATATTGTGCATAATAATATATGCACTCATAATGTCATGTAACACATTTTTTCTCAAAAAAACGTGTTGGTCCTGCCACGATTGCGAATCGTGATTGAAAAACTCCAAAAGCACGTTCCACATCTTTTTTATATGCTTCTTATCGCATTGCAAATTTTTTTTTTTTTTTTTACCCTATAGCTGGTGAATATTTTACGCAATAGTTGATTATTTGAGATATATATTATCAGTTAAGTAATAACTCACATATACTATTTACCTTGAATAGTATAATTAGCTGGAGGAACAATACATTGAGCAAGATTAGAAAAAAGATTGGATAATTTTAACACATTAATATCATTATTAGTACTTGACATACTAAAATATGCGTGTTATATTCAAATATCATAGTCTGCTACAATTTCTAAAATAATAGTTGGCAAGCCACTACGACTTGCATATTATCCAGTCCATGCAGTTGGACAATTTTTTCACTTCCAATGCATACAATTTAGGCTTACCAACATTCTTGAAAAACCATGTTGTTGACTAATATGGATTAGTCCTGCGATGTCATTAGCTGTAGATGTTCTTAAATACCGTTCTGTAAATATCTCCGTAATAGCACGACAAAATCTCTTCATACTTTCAATTGCTGTTGATTTTCCTATTTTAAAGTACTCGTCTGTTGCATCTGCTGGTATATCATATGTCAAAATTTGAAAGGCAGCTGTTACTTTTTGTAAAGATAATAATTATAGTCTATCAAGACCATCGCTTCGTTGTTGGAAATAGTTATCATGATATTTAACGGCATCAACAATGTGTAGGAATAAATTTTGTGACATTCGATATCGTCGGCGAAACATTACGTCATCATAGCGTGGATGACCGACAAAATAGTAATTAAATAAATTGCGATCAACATTTTCCCGGTTGTAATTAATCACTGCGTGACCACTAACTGAGTCACCATGGATCACTTGATTGTTTTGTTGATTGAAGTAGTTTGCAAGTATCATGTTATTGTTAGCGATCATTTGACGCATCGATTCTTCATTTGACGCATCGATTCTTCATTTGCAGCGATGTCAGCAAAATTGTTCTGAATTAGAACATCATTGTCATCATCAGAAGAGGAATTGAAACTTGATAAATTAACTGAAATTCTTATATTAGAATTCATTTTGTAAATGAAGGAATAAACTAAGTTTTTTGTAGTTTATTTTTTAAAAGATAAATAAAAGGAGAATAAATTATGGATTGTGAGCTATATTATAATGAAATATGTTATTTATAGTAAATGAAGATATTTATCATATATGATTTAAAATCCAATCTAACGATTATAGATGATGATGTAATTGATCCAACAGTTTAGAATTTTTTATGTAGATTTTCATATATACATATATTGGAGAATATGTAATTATTTTTTGTACAGAGTGTGAATTATTTTTTGGGCAGAGTGTGAATCATTTTTTGAGTAGAGTATTTATTTATTTTTTGGACAGTGTGTGAATTATTTTTTGGGCATAATGTGAATTATTTTTTGGGCAGAGTGTGAGTTTATTTTTTAAACAGAGTATGAGTTTATGTTTTGGGAAAATGTGAATTATTTTTTGAGCAGAATGTGAATTTATTTTTTTGGTAGAGTGTGAATTATTTTTTGGGCAGAGCATGAGTTTGATTTTTGGGCAGAATGTGAGTTTATTTTTGGGTGGAATGTGAATTATTTTTTTAGCAAAGTGTGAATTTATTTTTTTGGGTAGAATGTGAATTATTTTTTGACCAGAATGTGAATTTATTTTTTGGGCAGAGTATAAATTATTTTTGGGTAGAGTGTTTATTTATTTTTTGGGCAGAGTGTAAGTTTGTTTTTTAGGCAAAGTGTGAGTTTGTTTTTTGGGCAAAATGCGAATTATTTTTTTGCCAGAGTATTAATTTAAAAATATTGTAGCATTCATTTGCTATAAATACATATATCCAATTCATTATCAAAATATCATCTTGCAGAAATTATTTTGTAAAAATATTATTTTTCTTCTCTATCTATTGTTTTACTAGAAAATGTATGTCCAAGCTACTAGATATTCTAATCCTGAAGATGTGTTTCTCTGTCAAGTTTATTTAAACATATCTCAGGATCCTATCATGGATATGTATCAATCTTCAGATAATTTTTTATCCCATGTAAAGCATAATTTTAATGAACCAAGGAACCAACAAATGGAGTATCGATCCAAACGATTTCTGCAGTCTCGAAAGACTAGTATAATTGCTAAAGTAAAAAAAATTGAATGGCTGTTTAAAACAAATAGAAAATTTAAATCCGAGTGATGCTTCAGATGAGGATATTGTGAATATTTATAATTTCCGTTCTCTTACTATCAGTTTCAATGTTTAATATTATTTTCACAATTACTTGCAGTTATATCGAGCAAAAAATCTATTCATACAAGAGCCGAAATTCAAAAAAAAATCAAATTTGATCATGTTTGGCATATAGTTAAAGGTTTTGAAAAATTTAAAGTTAATATTCCCACTGTTAGATAAATTGCTCGGGCGCATAATGTGAATTATGACTCGTCACAATTAGATAATCTTATTACTGAATCACCAATATCATCGTTTCATGAGTTGTCATTATTTTCTCCCAATCTAAATGATGACGGTTTTGGTGAAAGTTCATCTCAACTGCCGTATGGAGTGAAAAAAGTCAAATTAAAAAGAAAAAATGAAGAACATATGGTATAATTATATAATAACCTTAGAGAAGAGAATAAACAATTTATAAAGATGTTAAAGAAGAGTAGTTTGACAGGCAAAAACAAATGAATATCCAATTGCAGAATTTAACCTTGAAAGAAATGAAAGATGAAAATAAAATTCTATTTCGTGACTTGAACACAATTGTTGATCCAAATATACGTGTGTACTTTAAAGTTGAACAAATAAGAATTACAGAAAAAAGAAACCAACAATAAAGACATTCTTCTACTACTGATGTTTTTTATCAACATTTTTATAATATTAGAATATCCGGAGCTAATCTATCATATTATTAAATTATTTGTATTTTAATTTATATTATGTTATTATATTAATATGTATTTTGAATGTTTATGGTAATTTTAATTAATATTATCAGTATTGATATTTTATATTAATATTTATATTTAATATATAAATCAATCGAGACCTAATTTTGACAATTCGAAACCTAATCAAATTAATTAAGACTCAATTTAATCAATTCGAAATCTAATGATAATTAACCGAGACCTATAATTAAATTGAATATATAATATAATAATTGATATAAATTAATTTATATTATTTCAAATTCTTATATTATATGTCCAAATTAATTAGTTTTCTTAAAATATAATTTTTTTGCAAAAATTTAGGTGATATTAATTTTATTGCTTGTATTTAATTTAAATTTATATATATATATATTATAATTTTTTTTAAATTACAATTTAAATATAATGAGATTTTTTTATAAATTAAATTTTTTAAAATTAATTATTTATATAAATTAAAAACTAAATAACAAAAGTCAAAAAAATAATGGACTTATTTGTAAAATTTTGGTTTTAATTATAAATTTTTTATACACTAAAATTAAATAAAAAAAATAGCGTTAATGAATAATAAAATACCAAATTTTGTGTTCTACTATTCATCATCATCATTTTACAGTCTAAAATAACATTGTGTTGCAGGTTAAATAGAACTGCAAAATAGTGTTTAACTGTAAAATATAGTTCGGTTGGAGATGGCCTTGACTCAATAGAAAACAAGAGTTTAAGAGTAACGAGGGTTATTAATGAGAATTTTAATAAATTAATTAACAATAATTAATTATTTTATAAACATACCAATAATGGTATATGTTTAATTATTATTCATAGTAGATAATAAAAAAAATATTTTATGTAGATAATAATATAAAAAATAAAATAAACTAAAGTCTAATGATTAGAAAAATTGTAAAGCTATCCTTTTTTTTTTTTTTAATGTGAATGAATTTATTTTTATTTATTTATTTTTAGCATTGAGAGGAAAATTTTATTTTTATTTTTATTTTTATTTTTAAAATAAGGAAAATATTAAGATTTTTTTTATCCAATCAACTTAAAGATAAGGAGGTCCTTTTAGGTTTTTTTTTTTTAATATAAAAAACTATGTTTTTCTGAATAAGTCAAAAGTTTTACTTCTTATAATAACATTATTATCAAATATTTGCAATATTATATGTAAAATGAGCAATGCATGATGAGCTAAACCTACATGATAACTAATTAATTAAGCCAAGTATGGAATGCATGATCAACTAAACCTAATTGATAGTTTGGGGTGTAGTTTAGATATGGTACTGCAATTTGTTCATGATGATCATCAAATTTCTACTTTAACTTGTAGTTGCCTCATTCATATGGCTCTTACATTCATTGATATATAAAAACTGGGAATGGATGAATAGGTGCATAGCCACGTAATAATATTCTCTCTCATATCTGCAATTTATCTTGTAAGGTTTGGTTTTGGCTTTTGTAACAATTAGACAATTTCCACCATTTTATGCTTAACCACTATAATTGATACAAAATTCAAACCCAACTCTACAAGATTGATTAATCACCCACATAAATTCTATGCACTCACTCTATTACAACCTCAATAAATTCAAGAACGGATAAAAGGATAGAAAGTTAGATTTGGCTATGGTTATCAAGTTTTCTTGAATGACAGTGTATAATAAAAGAAAAAACACTTTGATTCAAAATGTGCTGGTTGATGGGATTCAGGATTTCTTTATTCTTAAACATTTATTGACTAATTCATGCATGATATTGAGATGATATCAATATTTTTTATGATACTCGAATTATTTTTAAACAGAAAAATTTCGAATTTGAAATTTAAATTTAAATAAAAAAACATTAATATGATAAATTCTTAATTTTCAATTTTTTAAATAAAAGTTCAAATATAAAAAGTTTGTAAAAAAAAAAAAGAACCCAAATATATAAAACATTTCGTCTATTAATCTCTCTTCTTTAATGGTGTGGGGGGTGATTTCTCATTCCTTAACTCCATTCCATTTAAATGGGTAATCTGGGTTTTGGATGGATGTGTTATGCAATAAAGTTTCTAATTGATTTCTCCACTACTCTACTTCTAAATTTGTATTTTGGCCACTTACCTAATTAGGAAACATGGTCTCAATTAAGAATTTGCATCTGGTATAAGAATTGCCATTAATTATGGAGCCGGGAAAAAAAAAAAAGACCTCAAGTTTTCAGTTTTGTAATTAATTAAAGTGAGAAAAAAATTAAACATAATTACTGGTCAAGATATCAAGTTATTAATGGTTAACCAAGTAATTAGCAGACAAACAGATTCAAAGTGGTAGAATGATGCAAATAAGAATGTCATTCATCTTCTCATTTAATAAGTAGGAATCTATGTTGATTTTCTTTTTATTGTTTTGGTTATTTTTATTGTTAATTATTGAGAGAATTACATTTTGTGCATTGCCTCCCAATTAACAATAAAAAGAACAAAAGAAAGATTTATGGCATTTTTCCATTTATCCAAGAAATGTCTTTCTTGGCATTTGGATTTGAGAGAGAGAGCTATGACTATATATATATAGAATCATATCCTCTGCTTAAAACAGGTAGAAAAAGTTTGCTCAACCTCTCATCATCTTAGCATACGTATTCATAAGTTGAGTATTATTCTGAATTATGAAAAACACTCAGCTCTGCAAACGTTCTAATTTTAATTATCCTATTTTTCTAATATAAATTTTATTTTGTCTTAATTTGATAATAATATCTTAATTAAAAAATATATTGAAAAATAAAAAAATTAATTAAGAGACAAAATGTTATAAAATTAGAATGATAAAATTTAATGAATTAAAATAATAAATAAATTAAAAAATTAAAATAGATAATTTTTTTTAATAATCATATATTTTTGTTTATTATAAAATGGTGGAAATACTCAAATTCAAAATATCAAAATTTTCAAAGGCTCAACCTGTCTGTAAATCACTTGTTATCTAATCAACGAGTATTTTGTTTTTTGTATCATTGATAAAAAAAAAAAAAAATAATAAAATAAAAAATAAAAATAAAAATAAAATTATAATTTTCATATGATATTTTCACACGTTACAACACATTAAATTAGATTTGAAATTATGCATCATTCTCTTAATTTCTTTTCTTTGTTGAGTTTTATTTTTACTGGGTTCAATAACCAACACTAAAAAACAATCAGACAACCAAATACTATAAATCCAAAACTAGATTTCATCATTACAGGATGACAAATGGGGTTCCTATGGCCTAATTCTGCAAATCTAAACAACAGTCTCAAGCTAAAAAATTTATAGAAGCCTAAGGGGTTCTTTAACAAAGTATAAAGACAAAGAGGTTCTTTAATCTTACAAAGCCTCAAATATTCCTCTGCAATTTCATCTTATTCGATTTAGTCGGAATCCTCTTTCCCATTAACAGCCACATCTACAGTAATGTTTGTATGTTGCCTCTTTCTTTTTGATTTCTTCTGCTCCAGGTAACTGCAAAAAGTATAATGACTTAGTTACCAAAAAACACACAACCAAAAAATGCAGCATTATTTATTTGTTTAAAAACAGATTCCATCTATTCAAATACAAAATTATCAGTATTAAAAATAGATACCTTCTTTTTTTATTAGTAAGCAGATTCCTAGAAGCAGACCTTTCAATGACACTTCTGTAATATTGCGCAAATGGGACATTGCTGATGCCCTTTTCAAGCTGCACTTCAACCAAACAGTAACAAAGAGCAATCCCAGAAAGAATTATTTATAAAGGAAAAAGAAAGGTAAATGACAAGGCACAAACCTGCAGAAATGATTCAACAGATTGCTGATCTCTTGGTGAAAAAGCAACTTCGTCTCTCCTCTTACGCACAAACTCGATGTTCTGCTCCACCTATAGCCACACACACACACACACACAAAAAAGCCATGGTGAAGCATCAGAAACCTTACTTGTATGTATTGTTAAGCAGACACATTAGCACCCATAGCATATCCAATAAAAAGGTATTGCTAATTATTAGCGAGCCAAAAGAACATGCAGAAATGAGACAGTAAATATAATCCAAAATGATGAATTATCAAAGTCAAGGATGGGTGACAATTAGGGTTTAATTATTTCTTAAGACTCCCAAAATGGTGGTAATATGGCCAAAGCTGTCCAGATTATTTTCCTCACCATATAACTAAACCCAGTTCAGCCTTCTCTGAAATCAATATGGTCCGACTAGGCCTAATACATTCTTAATCATCCACGCATTGTGGATTGTGATATCCAAATATAGTTTCATCTACAACCACCACAATGCATTCAAATCATTACACAACTTCCTTTCTAGCCCATCCTGCGGTTATGATCAAGCATAAATAACTAAAACTCCTTATCAGATGATACAAGTACTTTAGTGCATTGCATAAAACATTTTTTAATGCCAGCACACGGGAGAAAACTAGAGCATTATTCGTCAAAATATATTACACCACAATAAAATGCCATATTCTGGAGAAGAATCTGGTACCTGATCAGTAAAGCGCTTCACCACACGCCGGAGACTCTCAGTGGTAGTTATTTCATGGAATTTCCTCAAACGAATAAGTGGAATAGTTGCCAGTTCAGGAAAACATATGTGATAGCTCCACTGAGCAAAGTGAGCAGACAGTAGTTCAATGGCAGAAAAAACACATTCTTGTTGGAAATTTGTAGATTTTAGCCAATGTTTTGGGAACTGTACAAGGAATATGCACTGTTAGCTTTACCATACAATATGCTTCATGCTATACCATTGAGACACCAGGTAAACTGCCACTACTCAACCAATAAAGAAATGTAGTTAATTACATGAAAATAAAGAACGTTGAATCAAATAGCAATGCCATTTAAGCTACATATGTCAGACAGCATATAAGCCAAAATTGGCATACGGTAACAAAATCACTCATTACAACCTTTATTACAGAGGAAAAGTTGAAGTCTTTTCCCTGCTTCCCACCACCCTTGCCAATTTTATATTCCAAAATATCCATTGCCAATGATGCAATAGGGATGAAAACACCACTAGAAATGGAGAGATGATTCAACCATTGAACACATTTAACTCTTAAAGGCAAATATCTTGGTCCTGGGAAGAGGGCAGCTACTCCATTGATGATCTGAATGATCATAAAAAGCGACGGCTGAAGATCATAATCAAGTATATTTGCTGATATAAATGCAACCCAGAGCTCAATGCAGTTAGTATATTGCCAACTGCATATCTTCTTAACAGCTTCCTGCATACAAGTAGCATAAAACATAGAATGATGAACAATTTTTTTCAATATTGTGATTTAAAATATCAAAATCAGCCACACATCCTAGACCAATAAAATACTATCTAAATGAAACAAAACAGGGCACTGAAATACCTTCTTCTTAGTCTGCAATCCCAGATGTAATATCTTAGCAAGTTCTTGGATAGAAACTATTGCCTTACAAGATGATTTCTGTATGTCTAGAGAGCATAATTGGACAAAAGAATTCTTCAAAAATTGTATGTGCTTGAATAAAACTGGCTCCACAAACTTGCAACGACTAATAAAAGCCTTGTATGCTTTAACCAAGCAGGTGTCAAAGCAATCTGAATTAAACATGTTGGCCACATTTTGAATTATGAGAAAAGAGTGCATTGACAGAGTCCTTTCACCTGTTGCCCATAAATGAACTGATGTCTGCATTCAATGTGAAGATTCAGCATGATTCATAGCATGGAATTAGCATAAGACATCTAAGCATTCATTAAAATTTCTATTGATAAACTAAAGGATTATGGTATTCCAAACTTGCATGACACTGAATTCCAAGATAAAACTAATTCAGTTACTAAAATCAAAGAATCCTCAGAAAATCAAGCACTATCTAGATGCCTTGAAAATGCACGACTAGAAAACCTTTCATATCTTGTGAATGCAATCACCTTGACAAGTCTTTGCAGTAAAGGAGGGAAAGCAGCAAAAAATACTATTGACGCTTTGAGTCGGGTTAATATGAAGGCCAATATCTTCGAGTCAGAAACCTCATTCAGGGAAAACAGGGTACTCCTCAGATAAGACTTCATTAGTGGCTTTAGAGTTTTCCATTTTGAAGTATTCTTGAGTTCCAAAATCACCTCCTTCCTTTCATTGGAGCTTGGTATAGCCAGCATTTTACGGAATATATTATCAGCCTCAGAAAGCAAAAGCATCAAAATTTTGCTGGAAGTTAGTCCATCTTTAAGAACATTTGACGATTCAGTTCCATAGTGGCATGCAGCCCTGTATCCATTTAAGAGCCTTACAAGGGCAGGCACATTCTGCTGCTCAGTAACTAATTGATACAAAGAATCAACTGCAGAACTATTCAATAGCATGCCCATTTCTGTTATTGTACGATTTCCATTCACCAGATCTCTACCATAATCACTGGAATCTTCTTCATCTGAATACTGCAGAGAAGGAAGAAATAGTAAAAATTATTAAATGGAAAACCCTGCAAGAATAAACATGAACCATATTGCATAAGATAGAAAATCAGTAACCAACAACGATGAATACACAATTTCTATTAATCCCAAGACCTTCTTTCGCCCTGTTTTATGCTAGATGATAAAAACGCTTCGCAGAATGATGGTGACCCATCTCTATACCACTATGGCTTCAAATAGAACTCCAACCAAGTCCCAAGCAAGTTGGAGTTGGTTATAGGTATGCATCCTTTTCCTCCATTATTCTTCATCCGAGACAGTTAAAAAGAAAATTATACAGGGCCATAATTCAACCAGATATGAAATAAGTGCAATCATTGAAGTGAAAGTGGCACCTATTGAAGATCAATTGAGAAAGGGGAGGACTAAGATGATCTGGATATGTCCAGTGTAGACAAACAAGAGTTCCAGGAAAAAGGTCGAAGCATATCCAAGTTATACGAGAGTAGAAGATAAGAGATGCAACTAAAATAACTTGAAGCCAAGCAACGAAGTAGGAATTGGCAGGCACTAGACCTTTCCATAATTGTATGCCACTAAATCAAATAGAATGACGGAAAAGGATACATACATCTAACCACAACTAAATGAAACCAAGTCTTTGTCATGCTGGCTATTTGATTATGCTCTATTTAGGACTAAATTTTATTTGAAAATGTTGTGATAATGAATTATTTTTTACCACTTAAACACACATCAATTTTAACCATTTCTTCCTTTTTTGTCAAATTAGTTTATTTCATTTACTCTTCACCAGTCTGTCCATAACTCTAAATTGAACAAGGAAAACCACTTTAGATGATCCTTCCTCAATTCATCTCAACGGGTACAAATGCAACCTCCAATTTCTTGTGGAATCATGCAAGCATCTTCCATCAAGTTCTTCCCCACATTAATATGGCTTCAAAAAAAGACTAATGTTTTAGTTTTAAAAATTTTGTATTTACTCCATCCAGTGTTTTTGTCATCTGTCATTTTCTCCTTCTCTTGTTGGTCTTGATTTACATAATATCCTTTAAAATATAACAATCTTTTGAGGTATTTATCAACACCTTCAAAGAAGAATATTTTAGGTGAAAAGTTCAATCTGTTATTGCAATTATTGCTTCTTACAACTTTACTAAAAATAATTAAGACATGCATCATAAGATGGAGACATCCTTCATCTTGCGACAATCACATGGAGAATAATTTGGATGATAGTTATACATTAAAAACAAAAGTAAAGAGATATCTAATTAATAGCTTACACATTCCTCATCTCTGAATGCTATAAGACGGTTCTTGTTGCTTTCCAAAAACTTAGAAAAGTCTGGATCCTGAAAATTTTCAAGAAAGAAAAATGCACATGTAAAGAAATGAACAGAATAAACTAAATATACACATTCATATTAAAAAAAATAAAGAAGTTCAACATTTCCAGGAAAACTATCAGGCAAACAAATAAAAATATTTTGGACTAACATTTTTTTGTATGAAAAAGGTGTTTGTTCTATGTTAGCACCAAACAAACATAGAACAGTACAACTTGGTACCAAAAATATTTTGCAGTAACATATTTTCATATGAAAAAGATGCTTGTTCTACGTTAGCACCAAACAAACATAGAACAGTGCAAGTTGGTACCAAAAATATATTGGAGTAACATAATTTCGTACGAAAAAGATGTTTGTTTTATGTTAGCACCAAACAAACACAGAACTGTACAACTTGGTACCATCACAATCACTGTCCTCTCTGTATCTCTATATACAATTGACTTGATACTATTCATACAACCATCCTATAAGGGATTTTTCTACATGGTTGGCACTCCCTGGTACTACTGCTATTTAATATACTTCAGTTTTCTATCAAAAGTTGAATAGAAAAACAAATATTATTAAATCATTCATCATATTCCTCGATTTCAGGGAAATCGGAATTTGCTTCAGGGTAGAAATTTAGACGTATAATTAGTGTAGAGATGTAAATTAAATCAAAGAAAACCAAAAGCATAGATCATTCTCACTGTGCTAAAAGCCTAAAAGATATAGCAAATTATGGAGTATGGACGCATGATAAAAGCCAAAAAGATTTTATCTAAAATATATTTTACTTTAAATAAATTGTTTTAAATGATCAACCAATAATCTAACTTATAACAGGTATGTGAAAAAAAAAAAACAAAAGCATAGATCATTCTCACTGTGCTAAAAGCCTAAAAGATATAGTAGATTATGGAGTATGGACGCATGTCAGAAGCCAAACAGATTTTATCTAAAATATATTTTACTTTAAATAAATTGTTTTAAATGATCAACCAACAATCTAACTTATAACAGGTATATGAAAAAAAATTTGCACAAGATTAAAATGTGTATGATCCTCAAAAACACAATAATTAGAAGAGAGAGTGGGGGGGACTATAAGATTATTACCTTATCTTTCAACCTGTCCAATTTTTTCATTTTCTTTGCAAGTTCCGAACAGATTTCCCTGTTCTGAACTGATAAAGCACTATCATCATTGTTGTCTGCATGTAAATTTCTAGTTATATAATTAAATAGAAAGGAAGAAGCGGAAAGAAATAGAAGACACTGGAATGAATGGGATCAATGTGCTGACCTTCTAGATTTATTGCACTTTCAGTTTCACCCAGATGTGTACAACTTCCTTCCTAATCACTTAACCAAATCATCAATGTTAGAAAGCCAAGCAGAGGAACGCAAACAAATTAACTAGAAAATGTTAGGCATAACATATTTCAAAACCTCTGATAGATATCCATCACTATCTGAATCATCTTCAACTACATCCCCGTCATCTTCACCAAATATTGCATCAAGCGAAATACCTTTAATATCTTCAAATTCAGGGTTTCTGATAACAAAATAATTAATTTAAAGAGCTTAATCAAGATGAATAAATATTTGCAAAAAATGAAGAGGGAAATAAGACCAATATGACAACAGCAAAAACAGGGGACAGAATAGAATAAGAAAGTCCTTTTATGGTCAAACAATGCACCAGTTGCATTAATTTCACTTTTTTCTCTCTCTCTTTTTTTTTTTTTTTTACCTTCCACTAGAAAGCTGCTCTATGTCTCCTTCTGGGTTTTCAACTTCACGAGGCTCATCCTCTATGGCAATAAGAAAAAGAATAGAATAAACCTTTAGACAAGTAAAACAATGATCCAGCTGCTAAGATATGTTAACAATAATTCTATAACTAAAAAAAAATACACTAATATCAATTACAAATTCAAACCCATTTAAAAGCACTTTATATTTGTTAGAGTCCCAAATAGGATAGTAACAAATTATATTAATATCTGTACTAGCAACAACTAATTATACAAATATTGAAGGCATGATATGCATTTGAAAGCTTACTCTTAGAAGCTTTCTTTTTGAACATTGACTTAAGCTTCCTCTTTCTTTTCAACACTGACTGAAGATTCTTCTTCGCAAACTTTCTCGCCTTCTTTCCAAGCTTCCCCATTTCCTGAAAATTAACATAAACACAATCAATTTCAATTTCAATTCGAACAGAGCCCTATAAAAGCAATTGGTACTATAACGAACTAACTTTGAATCTGATTAGTCCTCAATTCGCTGCTCTCTTGATTTTGGAAGCAACGTCTAGATATTAGAAATTGAAGATTTTACAGAGAACCGTCAATGGGGGCAAAAACCCAGACTAGGGTTTTAGGAGCCAAAAACAACGACTGCAATGTCATTCTAAGAGTGCTTAAGGGTATTATGGTAAATACAGTTAACAGGGCTAATGCATTTTTTTTGTTTTTTTGTGTCTTGCTTAAGTCCAGCCCGCCTGAATAATCATCGTGAGTTCGAATCCAAACTCAGGCCCATTAAAAAACTTAAGGATGTTTGGATGCTCTAATTATAAAACTTAATTGACGTTTAAAATATATGATTCGATAATTGAATAATTATTAAATATTTGAATAAAAATTAATTGTCGATTCTTCTCATTCAAATTAACAAAATATGATAACATATAAGAATTGTTATAACCAATTAAAATTTTTATCAACTAAAAAAAAAATATACTAAATCAGTAATTATTAATCGCTCATTCAAAATACTATTTAAATCCTCAGTCCAATCCATTCCAGCCCTTAATTTTTTTCCAACTTTTATTTTTTATTTTTAATATTAAGAAAAAGAAATTAAACATGAATTTATTGTCCAGATATATATTCTTAACTAATTCTTAGTGTGCTATTTCAACTTTTATTTGGTATAAAGAATTGGATATGAGTATGTAACTATGACCTCGAGATTAAATCATAAAAGTTGAGTTTAAAGTTTAACTAATTGTGTAACTATTACCTTGAGATTAAATTGCTTGAGCTACTTCATTTGTTTTATTCATTTGATTTAATGGTGAAAATGAAAATTTTGAGAGTTAAGATTAAGGTAAAATCATTATGTACCGCATTGCAATTTAATGAAAATATTAAAACAAAAATTAAATTATTTTAATAGACTATAAATCCAACAATCATTAAATTATTATTTTTTAAATAGAGGTCCTCACTCCTCTCTAATATAATTCTTTATATTTTTATTATAAATTAATAGAAAAATTAATACAAGGACCAAGCTTAAAATCTTCACTATAGCATCTTTCAAACATCCACTCAATAAATAAAAAAAAAAAAAAAAGTATTTTAAATGTTTGCTAATTGTTTTGTTCTCTTGAAACAATTTGCTAATTATTTCTTAGTAAGAATTGGAGTCATGGTGTGCATGTCTGCGTGAAAATGCTTTTAATAGTATAAAATTTAGGGGCCATCACCCTAAAACATTACCCTCTCTCTAACTTTTCTTTTTCTCCTCCCTTTCTTTAACCTTTCTGTTTCTTTTGGGTTTTTCTAGCCGATGGCACCTCCTCCCTCCACCCTTTTTTGATGTTTCTTTGTTGATTGATATATGTAGATCTGATTGTATTATCTTGAGGGTTTTTTTTTTTTACTCTACCCTCTTTCTATGGATGATATTTAATGATGCAACAATGCTCATTTTCACAAAAAAAAAATATAAAAATATAAAATCTTTTATCATATATGATGAAAGAATTCAGAATATACTGAATATCTAACCTGTATTTACTGAACATATTTACAAGTATTTATATACACAGCTAAAAGAAAGGAGCTAAAACTAACTAATAACAAAATAACAAAAATTAGTTTCTTATTGAAGAAGCTTTCCACGTGTATCAATACTTGAATTGTCAGGCTGGTCATCTTCCTCTAATAGCCCCCCGCAAGCTGGAATATACAAATTTTAAATGCCCAGCTTGAAGAGAAACTTGTGAAATGAAGAACTAGGTAAGGGTTTAGTAAAGAAATCGGTCAATTGTGCTGAAGAAGAGACCGGAAATAGCTGAACCTTTCGCTTGGCTACTTGATTGTGAACAATATGACAATCAATTTTTATGTGTTTGGTACGCTCATGGAAAATGAGATTCTCAACAATTTGAATGGCTGAGAGATTATCACAATAAATAAAAGCTGGATTATGATGAGGAACTTGAAGATCAGCCTGCAAATACAAAATCCATTGAATCTCACAAGTAACAGACGCAAGGGCACGATACTCTGTTTCAGAAGAGGAACGAGAGACCGTGATTTGTTTCTTAGTTTTCCAAGAAATCAATGATGAATCAAGAAACAAACAATAACCAGTGACGGACTGTCTAGTGAGTGCACAGGAAGCCCAATCAGAGTTAGAAAATACCTTTATCTGAGGAGATGCGAAAGTTGAAAAATAAAGGCCTTGGCCCGGAGCTTGCTTAATATATCGAAGAACTATGTGGGCTGCTTGCAATTGAATAGTAGTTGGAGCTGCAAGGTGCTGAGACAGCTGCTAGATAGCAAAAGTAATATCAGGTCTTGTGGTTGTAAGATATAGAAGTCTACCAATGAGCCGGCGATAGAAAGTAATGTCTTCCAAAGTGGTACCTGTGAAAGACGTGGCTTTTGACTAAGGAAGCATGGGAGTTTTAGCTGGTTTGCAGCCTAAAAAACTAGTATCTGACAAAATATCTAATGCATATTTTCTCTGGCAAAGATTGATACCGTGCTTAGTTCTGGCAACTTCTAAGCCAAGAAAAAATTTCAGCTTTCCTAAATCCTTGATTCGAAAAGCTGTGTCAAGGTACTGCTTGACTTGAGTAATTAATGAGGCACTATCACTTGCAAGAATAACATCATCGACATAAATTAATAAGGTTATATAACCTGTAGTAGAATTCTTGAAGAACAAAGAATGGTCTGCTTTAGAATGAGTAAAACCTTGTTGTATTAAGGCTGCTGACAGCTTTGCATACCACTGGCGACTAGCTTGCTTCAACCCATACAAAGACTTGTTAAGGCGACAAACTTGTTGAGAATCAGTGGTGGAATAGCCTGGTGGAATAAC
>CANXYC011784671.1:0-28960 GCA_948193065.1 Aleurites moluccanus
TATATATATATATATATATATATATATATACTTACCATCAAATTAAAATATTATTTTATTTTGTAATAAAATAATATTTTTAATTTATATCAGATAATAAAAAAGTTCTCAATTTTAATTTTGGGATTGACTACAATCACAATTAATTTTAAAAATTAAGACAAAATTAAAAAAATAAAAAAAAAATATAATGTTTTGTACTTCTAAGATTGCAAATACATATTTAATAGAAAAGCCGTTAATTAGGATTTGTTTAAGACTAAAGAAAGTGACATTTGTTTATAATCATAAACATTTAAAGGAAAAAAGAGTGTGAAAGATGTTGAGTTTGAATTTTAGTTGGAGTTAAATTTATTAAAAATATATTTATAGGAAAAATGATTTATAGAAAAAAAAAATGGAGATTCCTAATAAACATTTGTAAGAGACATTAATTTATAAGAGAAAGAAGATGAGATTCTTAACACACATTTACAAGATGGAGGAGGTGAAAATCTAAGAGTGGTAGAAATAAATAATTGCCAAACAAGAATGTGTCCGTAATTGGAATTTCAGAATTAGATCAATTGGTAGATTTCAATTGTCAATTTACTAAACATATCTCTGATTAATTAGTACACTACCATGAAAGCTAATTGTTATATTTGCAGCTCGCAATGGAGCAAACAATTCATTATCCTCATTCTGTAACTTACATAGATAGCCAGTCCAAAGTGTAGTTGTTATAAGTCAAACATAGAGTAAGGTAAATCAATGTTTTGAAAATCAGACCGGTTAAAAAACCGATAAAAATTGAGGATTAGAGATTCGATCGGGATCAAATCGGCTAAATAAAAAAATCGGTATACATATATGTGTATATATAATTTGACATTTATTATATATATGATGAATATAAATATAATTTAATATTTATTATTTTTATTAAAAATTAAAAAATAAAAAAAAAATGACCCGCTCAAATCAGAAAAATCGGTCTGATTCACTGATTAACTGACCGGTTCACTGGTTTTTTAACTAATTTTTAAAAGACAAATTTTTAAAAACTGACTAGATTGATTTTTAGTTCAATTTTTAATTTTTCTAATTCGACTGATCGATCCAATCCGATTTTGACAATCATGGGTAAAACAAAAAAATATAAGGAAGACCATGGAAAAAAACAAAGAGAAGGGGAGTGCATCATATAAAAAAAAATCTAAATAAAATAACAAATTTAAACGTCACAACATATAAAAAAATCCAAAAAAATTAACAAACTTAGACATGACAATCAAAAGAAAACAAGGGATATGAAAAAATTATTACATAGATTGAAAAAAGCTCACTCGAATTATTATTTTTAATAAATCATTTTATATCTAAAAGTTATTGGATTTGACTAATTTAAGATAAAATCTAAATAAACCTATAAAACTTTGATTAAAAAAATAAACTTATTATTTGAACCAATGATAACTTACTCGAATCATTATTTATGAATTACAATGGATCATCTTATATTAAATAGTTCCAATAATATTTGTATTGTAGATAATATTCATGAAAATAATAATATAAATATTGGAAGTAATTCATCAAAAAGCTCACACACGTATATATATCATTAGAGAACACAAAACTTAAGTCATATATATAATATTACATGATAAAACTAAAAAGAACACACCCAACAAAACAAAACATACATATGAATTTTATTATCAAACCACAAAAGTTCCTTCTTAAGAACTATCATAAGTCTCATTATATAATGCGTCGGCGATTAAGGATGAAACTTATGTCATTTGCTGCAAGCAATGCATCCCTTGATATGCCATTGATACCACCACCAGAAAGCCCTACGCAATATACACCATTCTCACCCTTCCAATGATTTGGTAAAGGATTCTTTGGCATTCCATCTTCATTAAGTATAAAATGGTAGTCCTACAAAATAAATTAATTGACTTAATTAAATTTAAGTAAAGTTAATTAATTATATATATCTACAATAATTATTACCTTGAGCCAGTCATTGGCTGCACTCTTGTAGCCTGTGGCAAATACCATTTCATCAAAATATTGATGAGTTCCATCTTTGAACTCAACCATATTACCATTCACGTTAATGATTTCAGGGACAACCTATATAAAAATGAATTAAATTAGAAATTAATCTTATAAAATGCTTAATTATTTTTTTAGAATTAATTTAAGGTTTAGTTATTAATTAATTTATTTTTACTTGTATTTCTCCAGAACGAATCTTCCCAGCTGTTCCCACGTCAATAACAGGAGTTTTTCCGGTCACTAATTTATGAGTAAAGGGACCTTTGGATGGTCGACGGAGTCCGAATTCCGACAAGTTTCCAAACACAATTCTTGACCATAAGATGATGAAATAATCCACAATCCACATGGGAACAACTTTCAGTAGACACATTCCCATATATATCATTTCCTTGGTCACAATGTGAAGCTACAAAACACAAAAAAAAGCTATCAAAATTTAAGTAACTGTGAGATTATTATTTTAATAAGTCAAATTTTATACATCGTCATATTATATAGTAATTAGTTGTTTATAATTAAGTATTAGCGTAATTAATTTTCTGATCTAAATATATATCAAAATGGTATGTGTAGCATGAGATGCTATAGCTATAATTGTCACAGCTCACAAAAATAAGTTCTTATTTGATTGGCCTGAAATTAAAATTATATAATATAAATATAAAAATATAAAAAATAATGAGAAAATACATAAAATAAATCAAGTACAAAAAGTGAATATATAAATATAAAAAAGTGGTTGAATAAATATAAAAAATAATGAATATTTATAATATGAAAACTACAATTTGAAAGTCTAGTTATAATTTTAAAATATAATTGAATAGATATAATATGAAAACTATAATTTGAAAGTTTAGTTATAATTTTAAAATATAATTGAATAGATATAGAAATATAATATGTTATATTTATATTCTATATAAAAAATAACAAAACAAATAAGAAAAGTAATAATATAATTAGTGTAGTAACTACGTTACATCTATCAAAAAGGGATGATAATTTAATTTGTTCTATCAAATATTTATCATGTTTTACTCCGCCCTATTTACTCAAGTAGGTGAGATGGGTTTTAAATTTTAAACTTAAGATGGATTTGAATATGGCAAATGATGATATAACCCAATTCAATCTTATTATACATATAATATATATTTTAAAAAATGTTAAATATATATATATAATTTTTTAATTTATAGCTTATTTTTATGTAAAAAAATAAATTATATATATATATATATATATATGAAAAATTAATTATTTTTTAAGAAAAATGAAAAATAAATAAATAAAAAATAAAAATGGATTTCCCAAAGTGGGACGAATGACAAAATGACTATAAAAATATGTCGGCGGGCGAAAGTGGGTAATGAGAAACTCGCCCGTACCCTGCCGCCATCCTACTATCAACATCTGACATATAATATATAGACTCACAAACACATTCTCGAGCACACCCAATGATCTCTTTCCAGGTGAAATGCTAAGCTTGCATGGTCCATGCAATAGATGCTTCCAAAACCTAACAACTTTTGATTTAGTTTTTCTGTTTGCTTGAAATAAAAGGAGAGAGAATGAAAGAAGAAAAAAAATTATACTTACAGGACTCCTAACAACAATGGAAGTTCTAGCTCCGAAATTCGAAAGATCGTATCCAATTTCCATACCAGAATTCCCGCTACCCACAACAAGAACATGTTTTCCTTGATAACCATCCCCGCATTTATATTGGCTAGAGTGAATAAAATTACCAGAGAAACTTTCAATTCCAGGAACCTTAGGAATAAAGGGCTGAGCATTTTCACCAGTTGCTACCACTAAGAATTTAGCAATATAAGTTTCAGTTTCTCCAGAAACTGCATTTCTTGCTTCAACTATCCATTTCTTGGATGTTTCATCAAAAAATGCAGATTTAACACAACGACTAAAAAGAGGTTTTAGATTAAAATTCGAAACATAGTTATCGATATATTCGATAAAATCTGCACGCGACATGAAAGTAGGGGTGTTTGGCAGATGAGGAAAATGAGGCAACTCACAAAATTTTTTTGCTAGGTG
This sequence comes from Aleurites moluccanus, assembly GCA_948193065.1. Lineage (NCBI taxonomy): Eukaryota > Viridiplantae > Streptophyta > Magnoliopsida > Malpighiales > Euphorbiaceae > Aleurites > Aleurites moluccanus. Next base: position 4,117 of record CANXYC011784671.1, read on the forward strand.
CAAGTGCAGACGATTATAAGATCTGTGCTTCCACAAGGAAGCATGACAATCTTCGCGTTCTAAGATTATAGTAGGAATGGTAAAAGTAGAAAGACAGACAGAGACTGCTAGCCCAGCAGGGCCAGCTCCAACAATAAGGACACTGGTTTCCATTTCTTGAAACTCAAAAGAGTTTGTTTCTTGAAAATAAAAGAGAAAAAGAAAGCGAGTGAGAGAGTGTGTTTTTCTTGATTTCTTAGTGTGATTTGTGTGAAAAATACTGAGGATTTGTAATCCTTTATATAGTGGAGAGACTGAGAGAGCAAAGAAGAAATTGCATCATTAAAAAAAAAAAAAAAGACCTATGTAGTGTGTTTTATTAGGGAATCATCAGCCATATGTTAGTGACTGCCTGAATTATGTTGAAATTTTGGAATTTACCTAAATGACTAAGAGAGATTAAGAGAGAGTGGATGTAATTAACTCCTCAATGATGTAAACCGTCCATACTCAATACATACATTTATTTCATGTGGTAATACGCGAAATAAAAAAAATATTAACATTTAGTTGAATAGTATTAGAGTCATCTATAAAATTATAAGATCTTAAATTTAAATTTTAATCGAAGTCATATTTATATTGCATCATATATAAATAGGAAAATCATAATGTAATTAAATAAGATATATTCTAAAATATAATGTAATTGATAAATATAATAAATATTTTCATTGGTTGCAGGGCGACATTTCGAAAAATAATAAAGAAGAAAAATCGATACAATCTTAAAAAAAAAAAAAAAATTTTTTAGGATGATACGATACTGACAAAACTTAATTTATAAGAGAATTTCATTATATTATTTAACTTTAAAATGATCAACGATTCAATATAAGTATAACTAGAAAGATAATTATAGAATCTTTCAAGTCGCATACGAGATTCAGTCTTTTTTTTATGATTTCTTTTGACAGCATGCTTTTTCTAACAATTTCTTTTGACGTGACACTCATAATTAAGTATATCATTGAAAGATTCATAAAATATAATTCCTCACATTTATATGGCCATAGAGATCCTCTTGATTCCTCGCATAAGTTAATTTAGGTCTATTTTTTTATTTTTTATTCTTTTTTCTATGTCTCACACTTCACATATTCAAATTATCTTAGTATTCATTCCCTTATATTATTCTCAATTGATGCAATTTATAGCATTAACAAAGTTACAAATATTATTAATAAAGTGAATATGCTTTATTATAATAGACAATATTAAAAGATAATTTGTTAAAAAATATAATGGTTAAACAACAAGAATAAATTTTAATTATCCAAAGCAATGACATTAATTTATTAAATAAAATGCATAATAAAATAAATGAATTACAATTTTTTTTTTTATAATAGACACTTATAAATATAATTCGAAAAGTGCAATGGAAAGTCGGCATAAATGAATTACAATTTATCTAGGACAATAACAATATTTATTTAATTAAATAAATAAAATAAATAAACTCAATCTTGTATCATAGACGAAAAAAATAAATACTCTTCCCATCTATAAGTAATAATTCACATTTTTTATAAAAAACTTATATTTGTTTTACTTTTAACCTTTTTACGATTATCAATAACAATAATTATTCTATACTAACGTGATTAATTGAAAGTATATTAATTAAAAGATATATTTGAGTACATAGTCTAAAATATATTGTTATAATTTATTATTAAAGAATGATTATAAAAAATTAATAAACTTGGCCTAAATATTGTGAGGTGTGTTTTGAGTTTTATAGTTTTGACTCCAATTAAGATTATGGTGGAAGAACCCATGGTTTCCTATACATGGGCTATATTTTTTCTCTCATGCAGCTGTTAAGACTTTGTAGACATAAAGAGGAAGCACCTATTGGGAGTTTGTAGACATAGAGAGGAAGTACGGATCATTCCGCGGACACTTTTGTATGACCTTCTTAATACATATATTTTGTATAGATTAATCTTGAAATCTCGTTATAAAATATAAATATGTCTTACCGCTTGGACCACACTTCATTTATATTTTTTTTCTCATTTTACACATTGACATTTGTTATTTATTGCAAGTTATTCAGAAAAGTATCTTGTATCAAAAAATGATTAAATATATAAAAAATTTATAAGTGTATAGATGTTAAATCTAATATAAAATAATTAATTTAATTTGTGCAAATAAATTTTAATATTTATTTAATTATAATATATATATAGAGACTCATAAATTTTAATATAGAAGAGTCCTCTTTCATTTCAAGCATCTTATTTTTTCATATGACAAATTCCTATTACTTTAATTTTATATTCAACAAGTAATTGATAAAAAAAAATTATAATTTATACTATTAAATAAATTTGGTAAGAATAAATATTCTAAAAACTAATTTGTTTTTCATAAAATTTTTAATTATCACACAAAATTCATTTATATTTACAAGTTAATTTGGGTAATTGACTATAGTATCCAATGCACAAAACTCATTGCCTTTTTTCTTTTTCATATTTTTGGATTGTTTGTTTCTTGAGGTTCATGGTATTTGTAACTGAAACTACAGGTGGTTTTGGTTACACATATCTTGTTTCTTCTCTCTTAAAAAACTGTTTAATTTAATAGGGTTGGTATAGTCATCAGAAAAGTTACTTTGTGAGTTTTGATACAATTATCATATATACCATTATGGTTTTATTTATTTTAGAATGATTATGCTAATTTGTTTTCTAATGGCAACTCAGAGTACTTACCATATAGAAAGGCCAATGAATGCTTTACCTCTATCATATTTGTCAAAAAATTATATACTTACCTTATTATTACAAGCTTGATCATTATGTGGAAGGTTCATAAAATTAAACCAATAGCTAAATAAAGCCACCTAATACAACAAAAGAAGATTTGAGATAACTCTTCAATGAAAGATTTAAAAAATGCTTAAGATCTTAATTACCTTCTTAATAATTATTTTAGATTATTTGATAAATTGTTAGAATCTATATGATTTTTTTTTACATGAAAAGTTTTTAAACATTTTAAGATTTAACTCCTAGCTACTAATACAATTGCATAAGTTATAGTAATTTTTCAAATTTTGCTAAGTTTTTGCTTCCATTAATTTGCCATTTATTTTTTTTAAAGGAAAAAAATAAATAATTGGAGAGTGTTCTAGTGATTATGTTTTTATTAATTTTCATTCCCTTTTATAAATTCCTCCACTTCACTTAAGTTCAAATTTGAACATTATAATTAAAAAATATTTTCAATTTTTAGGTGGATTATAGCTTGAAAAGTAAAGAAAAGAATTTATTATAATCGATGCTTGAATTTTAACATTCACTTCTAAAATATTCTTATCTTTTACTACCGTGATGAATTCTCCATCAAATAATTCTTAGAATTGATTTTGTTCATGAAATAATATGAATATGATAAAAATAATTGTTTCTTATAGATTTGTGATTCTCATGAAATGTGAAATAAATATTTTCATTTTAATTCATATTTTATTATAAAATAATTATATTATTGAATGATAAATTTATAATTCCAAGTTTTGGTTAAAGTTGTAAATATATAATAATTTATTATATATAATAAATATTTTTCAAATTTATAAAATATATATAAATGAGAAATAATTCTTATATAATTTATATTCTTTGTCCTATTCATTTTGTGAACCAAATTAACAAATCACTCACAAATTTGAGATTTTAAATTGGGTACTACCTTAATGATTAGTACTTAGTATTTATCATATGCAACATATTAAAATATGAAAAAGTTCTGTTATTGGACCCTTATAAGTTATAAGGTGAAGGAGATATCCAATTGGCATATCTATCAATGTGAAATTACATAGAGTGCTTTAAAAAATAAAATTGGATATATATATTTGATATAAGTAAGATTTATTCATTTTAAATTAAAATTAAAACGACTACTCAATATGAAATGATTGTTTTTTTTTTCCTTAAATTTTAAAATAAAGTAACGATAACTATTCAATTTGAAATGATCGTGTTTTATGTATTATTCATACTTAATTTTGTTTTTTTTTAACTTTATTAAAATTTTGTTTTTCATAAGAAAAGAAAGTGATATTGTTATGTGAAAATCAATATTATATCTCAAATTTATTTATTTAGAAGAAAGAAACGTGACATTTCAATTTTATTTATTTAGGCTAAAGGGAATTAATGTTTGTATGAGAGGCTTAATATTTTGCATCTAAATTATTATTTAAGAGAAAGGAAGTGAGATTTATAAGAGGAAATATGAATAAATAAATCATATAAATGTGCTAAATATTGGAAGTATAAGTGATAAATTACCATCCGAATAGTAAATTAAACTAAAATTTTCTCAATTTAAACTTGTTTAAACATGCATCAAATTTGAATGAGTGATCATCAAGTTAAAATCAATTCGCTAATATATTTTACATGACTCGAATTTTATACATTTTACTTTAATTTGATGACTAAAATTTGACTCAATTTAAATAAATAAGCAATCATAGATAATTCAATCCAACTCAAAACTTGTAATCTAATCCAAACTTAATCCAAAATCATTTCTTTTGGGGTTCACCATGCAAAAATCCCCAAGCACTTGAAGTGGTTTTAAAAGCCCATACATAATGTTGAAGTAATATACATGTTTTTTTACTTTGGGGGCTAAGACCCCGCCAAGTCCATCTGTGCCTAAAATGACTTGAACCAAACCTGCTCCATGAATGGAATAATTTTGGTTGATCACCTCTCCAGCAAGAGAGTTCTCTTTAACCTTTTACAATGGTGTTTTCATGAATGAAATTCTTGTTTCTGTTAAATAAATAAACTTCTTAGCCTGTCGTACTAGTTATCTCTAATGAGAACATAAAAATTAAATCAATTGGTATAGCTTGATTGCCAATTTACTTGCATGCCTAAGATTAACTGGCAGACCATGAAAGTCTTATTGTTAGCTGGTTGGAGTAAACAATTCAATATCTTAATTATATAACTTTCATAGAGTTGGGTAAAACTAAAACAGAGGTATATAGGGAAAACCATGGAAAGGAGTGAAAATTTTGTAGAAGGGAGAAAGTAATGGATATAATTTGAAAATTGTAATTTCTTCAGGTTTAGCATTATTTTAGAGAAAAATGTAAAAGAAAATTATAATACAAGAACAGGAATAAAAAAAAAAAAAATTGATAATAGCACCATATATGGGCTTCACTCTTTAATCTTCATATTCTGTCTCTTCATCATCATCCTCGTTGTTTTCCCCATATCTCCAACCATCCTCTGCATTGTCACGATCCTCTTCCTCTGTTTCTTCACTATCTTCTTCTTCATATGTTTCTTCTTTAACTGGCCAAGTTTTTTTCACCACATTTAAAGTGACACGAGATGGACTTGAACCTTTTCGTTGCGCGATTTTTGAAGGAGGCATCTTCAAGTTTGGTTTTGGCCGACTCTGTTTCTGACTTTTCCCATTCACACGCTTGTCAACATAAGCATCTTGGTCACTGCCTTCATCCATCTCATTGTCAGCATTGGGAGAGGCGTTCTCAGCATTTTCATCCGACATATGGCCAGGATGCTCTTTTCTCAAATGGAGTTTAAGCTTGTATTCATGTATATAGGCCTTTATACAACCTTCATAAGGACAAGCATAAGGACGATCTGATGATGCAGAGCCATAGGCCGCTGCAGAGGGCTTTGCAACTTTAGTTATCTTCTCTGGAGGTGTAGCATATTTCACCGGCTCAGCAGTGGAATGCTGTAAAATTGATAGAGATTCTACAGTCAAATCAATTTAGTGTACGCAAAAACATAGCAGGCTAAGATGCTGTACATAAACAGGGAGGACATCTATATACAATTTAAGCGTGAAAAGAGAGACATGCTCCCAAACAGTTTATAAGGTAATATAGCAGCACTACATTGCGAGTCCTAACCTGATAAACATTCAACCGAGAGAAATCTCTTTACAATATGGAATCAATTCCAAATTAGAATAGTGAATGTTAGCTGCACCATATACAGGATTATACAATTGAAGACTCCTAGAAATTGGAGCACTTAAAATAATTAGTTACAATTGATTAATTCAACACCAACCGATTGTGTTTGCCATTGCCCCAGATGCAACAATAGCTCTATTTAAAAGATCATCATGTATCAAATGCTAGGTACGGAGATAGTATTTCAATTAAAAGGCAAATTCTTTGTCAATAAACATTTGGAATACAGCTCAAAAAAGAACATTTGAAATTGGAAGATCAGTAAAGATTAAAAAAATAATTCTCATGAATATTGCTATGGTTGTTCAGGGCATCGCAGTATGCCTTTTCCATTGATTTTACAATAAGCACTAGAACTGCAAAAAATAAGGTCTATAATGTCTTTCTTTATATATGTTTTGAATGGAAGGGTCTAGAATTAGATTGCTCGAGCCTCAACGACTTCTCATGCATGTCTTGAGCATTTCTTTTGGTCTCCAATTCCAATAGTTTGCCTCAGGCTAATCAACAAGGTCTATGTCCAAGTTTTCAGGACAGTGAAACTCATGAGCATTTGTTTTCTTCAGAAAAGTGTGTTGCTTAGGATATTAGTGGCTTTATCGCCAAATTTGATGAGCGATGGGTTCAATGTAGTCAAAGACAAACCAGCTACTTATGCAAGACAAGGTGCAGCCCAACTGCATCAGCTGGGTCTACTGAGGCAATTTCACCCAAGTGTTGCATAGGCAACTGCCTGGGTTTAGGCCCAACCCCAAGTGCCATAAAGCGTGAGGAGCTCATCTAATTCACTTTATTGCTTATTTGCTTGGTTTTCTTCCCCATCATTGATTAAAATAACTTCGTAATTCTAATGATGAATTTGAGGGCAAATGTTTTAAAGCATGAGATATCAATTGTAAAAAGTTTGAGACAGAATTTATCCTCCTCCTTAATTCTACAAGTAGGGGGAGAAGGGAATAAGAAAAGGCTCGAGATGGATGAATATAGAGAAAGAAGAGAACAAAGATGAAAAAGAATGGAGGAGAAACGAATAAAAAAAAAAAAAGAACTTGAAGAGTGAATCTTGTGGTTTGTTTTCTAATTTTGACGACTTCAAATTTGGCGACAAGGTCAGTCAAGTACAAGATGAATAAAGGCTTTCAAGATCCAAGACAATAAAATGCTCAAGAATAACAGTCTGATTCAAAGTAAACTTGTAAAAGAATTAAAGCATCTTAATTTATTTTTTTTTCTTTTTTGGCTTCACAAGGGTGTTCTTATTTTGGATTTTTTTTAAAAAAAGCCTTCTGTAGCATATATTCAAAGGTACTGGAGACGCACTTTAGGGACTGTTTATTTTCTTTTGCTTTTTCATTGTTAGAATATTCTCATGAAAAAGCCTTATTCTTTTTCTCCTGTAGCTCTCTCCTAATTTAATGTAATGCCTTCAAAGAAAAACACAAACTGGCAAAGGATGATGCCCAGGTAGTTCAAAAATTAAACAGTGAGATTATGTATCAGAAACATTATCAGTAAAGGAAAAAAAATTAACCTTTTCATGGTGAGCTGCAATGTGATTCTTCAACTTGTACTCATGAGCATATCTCTTTCCACATTCTGGGTAAGGGCAGATATGATAGTTTTCTTGTGAATGAGTTTTCATGTGTGACCTGAGGTTGAAATCCAGGGAAAAAGCCTGCAGTTACCATAATCAAAATTGGAAAAAAATGAGTATCACATATAAGAAAATTGATGCACGAGGATAGCCAACACACAAAACAATTACAAGAAGCACAAATAAATGCTGAAGGAAAGAGAAAAAAGCAACACAGAGATAGAGAAATAAGGGGGGATCAAGAAGGTAGAGAGAGAGAGAGAGGTGGTTTTGCAACCTACACAACTTCCATATACAATATTCTAAAGCCAGACAACTTAAAGTTGAGTTTTTTCCAATTATAAAATATAGAAAAACCAACAAAGACATTGATATATGAGAACATTTCCAAGCAATAGAAAAACCTTAATGTGAACAATACTGGAAGAATTAATTCAGATGCACAAAGAACACTGATCAGTTCATGTTGTTAGAAGCATTTAACCATAAAAATTTAATCAGTAGACCCCGAGTAATCGAAGAAAAAATGAGGTACACAGCATATAAGAAGGAAAGTTTGAAAGCATGATTTGTGAAGCTTGAACAAGCACTTCGCTGGGCTATCTATAGAAAGCGGATTCTCCAGAGAGAACTATAAGGGTAAATTGATTGATCACCTTACCACAGCCTTCATGAGGGCATACAAAGTCTCTTTCTCCTGTATGAATTAAGAAGTGTCTTTTTAACTTCGAACTATCTAAAAATTTCTGCAGCATAAAGATATAAACCTTTTACCAATATTACACCATAATACAGAAAAGGGGGAAGTAGTAAAAGAAATTCAAAATATTCAGATTCTGAAGGTTTTATTAAACAATCATATAACATCCCTGGAGGAAAAAAGAAAGAAAAAAAAGAAAATGGTATAAAACTATCATTTTTGACACCTTTCCACATCCTTCATAGTGACAAACATATTGTCTCTCTCCATGAATATGAGAATGCTTTCTCAAAGCACCAGCATCTATAAATGTTTTTCCACAGCCTTCAAAACTGCAAAGGAAAAGAACCTCAGTAGTAGGTTCTGGTTCTGGCTCTGGTGCTGGAGGTTCTTTCGCCTGCTCTTTCAAGGCCTTCAATTGGTTTTCTATATGTAACAGCAAAGAAAGAAAAGTGGGGAAAATTCAAATGTTAAAATCAGAAATAAAATTTTTTGAAAAAGCTGTCTACAGGTTCCTTCTCATATACAACTCCAAGAAGCTCCCCAAAAAGAAATTAACCCAGAAAACCAAGTGTCAAATTTACATTGTTTAAAAGGAAGTGCAATAACCAAAAGTTAGGAGAGAGATGCTGAAATGAAGAAAATGCAAAGCAATTTAGAAGCTTATATAGATCACTAAAGAAGTTAAAATCTTATATAACGAACTATATAGAATTCCAGATCAAACACAATTATGCATTAATACCAACTACATTTTCTATTTAGCAACCACTTCCACCTATACTTGAAATTGATAACTAGCAAAACTCAAAATGCTTCAAATGTCTTAAGCCACATGCTTGCACTACCATTAATCCATTTCACTCAAATTTGATTTGACCTTCGGATACTTTGACATTTATCTAAAAACTGAAGGCATGAACAGTGTAACTGTAGTTTAACTTTCATGATCAATGTGTTACCCATGCTTAAGCTTTTAAATGAGACCCTAGTATAAAATCGATGTACTAGAAAACAATCCCACCTTGCAAAGAACATTTCAAAAATCAAAAACCATAACTAGAATAGTAAATAAATTTCATGAAATCCTAGTTTAAAATAAGTGCAACTCACCTGTTACCCATTTCAAAAGAGAACACTTCCCACCAGTTGCAACAACATCTTGGGGCACCCTAAGAAAAGTTTTGTTCAAATTATCAGCATGATCCGGAAACAACTAGGATTTCTTACAAGGAAGCATTACAAAAATATTTACAACTTGACAAAGCACAGCTAAACAGCACAAAGAACTCGTGAAAAAGGGAAATCTTGATAACAAAAACATCTGTTCTTCAATATAAAAAATCAAGAAAATAAAAAAATTCAATGAAGTGAGAAAAAACCCAAATTCCAACTATTATCAGTATAATTCTAACACCCTGTTTGGCTATGCCTAATACAAAACACTATAGTTAGTTCAGATTTGAGATTATATAATTTAACAAAACAGCAACTAGCACAAAGACAACAAAATTTAAAATTTTTTATTTCTCAATTTTCATGATTATTGACAATCAACAAATATAATTAAACAATAAAAGAAACCATAATTATACCCGTGTAAAAGTAAATTAAAACAAAATACTAAAGAATCAAAAAATCAATTACCATTCTTTAAACCATTTAACAGCAGGAGTCTTGGATTTGATAATGGGGCGTCGCTCGAATAAATTGTGAATGTACTGAGTCTCCATCGACCTTCTTCTTATTCTCTTTTGCCTTTGTTCGCTTCTTCCTTATTCAAAGCGAAAGGCTTGTGAACCGAAAGGGAATTATAGGGTTAATAATTGGGATTTATTTAGAATTAGGGTTAGGGTTCCAATTTTGGGAGAGGGTGGACAAAATAAGAGTTTTGAGAAACAAAACTGAAGAAAAGCTTGAAGAGTCTTCATTCATGTCGGATTGTTCTGTGTTATGTTGTTAGTATGTGGCGGAAGCCAGATATACAGCGAATCAATTAAATCGAATCAAACCGATTAAGTTAAATTAAAATCAATAATTTTATAATTAATTTAATTTAAAAATAAAATAAATTAAAATTTTAAATTAATTTATAATTTAATTATTTTTTATTTTAAACTGAATCAAATTAATATAAATATATATTATTTTTTTTATTATTATAATTAAATATATTTAATTTAATTTTATATATAATTATAATTTTTTTAATTTAATGTTAATTTAAAATTTTAAAAAAAATTATTTATAAAAATTAATTAAAAATAAATAATAAAAAAATATAAATTTTTTGTTTGTTATTCAATAAAATATATAAGTTTTGGAATGTATAATATTGAATTCTTTTTAAAAAAAATTTTATTATCGATATTTTATCTGTATTTTTTTTTTAATTTATAATAAAATAATAATTATTTAAAAAAATAATTTGAACTCAATAAACTGAAAATATTTAAATCGAATCAAATTAAAATTGACAATTCGATTATAATGATGATTTAATTTAATTTGAAAATTTTTTAAATTAAAAAAATTAATTTAATTTAATAATAATTTTTTAAACTAAAAAAATCAATCCGATATCACTCCTGTTAGATTAACGGACCAGAGTCTGAATCAAAACCAACCCCAAGTCCGTCCATAAATCTTCTTCCATGTCATAGCTTGGTTAGTATTTTTTTAAGGAGGAGAAGATTTTCTCATGAAAATAATTACCTAAAATATTAAATCTAACTTACGAGTTTATTTATTGGTTTTGATCAGTAAAAAATTTATTTTTTTTAAATAAAATTTTAAATTTAAATTCTAATAATAAAAAAATAGATGAGTCTCACTCGATTTCAACTTCAGTTCGAGTGATTTCTAAAAGGAAAATATCATTGAATCGAAAGTGGATACTTTTTAACAAGCAAAAAAACTATCATATTTTATTCGTTATAGTAACGGTATACATGTTTTATTAATTAATCTAAATAAGTATAACAATTAGTCAGCGGTTGAATTATAAAAAAAAGGTTGTTAAAAATTAAAATACTAATTACTAACTAAAAAATATATATTTTATTATTTTAATTGTTAAATATTTTAATATCTATATATATTCATATAATTAAAATTAATTAATATTTGATAAATAGTTAAGTTTGATCCAGCAAACCAATTGAAATTAAATGAATTTTAGTTGTTTATTATGTTAATGAATTTCAATTTCCATGTTGAGTGCATCAATTTATGTTGTTTCTTGAAATCTAAAAATGAATATAGCTTCTTAAAATAAAGAGAAATTATTAAGTAAAATGAATCCACCATATTAAATTAATTTATCCGTAATTAAGTTAATTAAATTTTAATTTCCACATTAACTTAAATGAACAAGATGATAAATTTATTATTATTAAAATTAAATATTTATTATTACTTAAAAAAGAGTGTTAAGATAATTGATGTCAAGAATATTTTCAAATGTCACTAATAAAAATAATGCTAAAAAAAATTATAGGTAAAAATTTTCTTTAATATAATAGGGTTAGTTTACAATTGTACCAAAATAATTTGAAATTCTCACATTAAAATGTTAAAGTTTTTATGGTAAATTTTATTAAATTAATAATTTTTTTTGTTACAATTGAAATTTTTTTTAAAATAAATAAATAAATTTCTATACATTAAAAACTAAAAAAAAAATTGTCAAAATTTATGCAGACATCTTATATTAAGAAACATGTATTTGACTATTGAAATTATTAATCATTGAAAATAAAAAGACAATACCCTTCTTCTTCTTCTTCTTTTTTCTTTTTTCCATTTTCAAAGAGCTATAATCCTCCAAGACTATCCATAGAATCTTCACCAAATCCACTAGATCCTACAAATTGGTAAACTCATATAGACTAATTGACTTAACTAAATAATGTATATGTACAAGTTGATGAAAAATGTTTTAAGCTTCACTGCCACATTTACTAAGAAAACTATAAGTTTGAGTGTCAAATGTAAACACAATCTTAAATCCTAATCTTGTTAGTCATAAAATAATCAATGGTGAATGTAGTTTAATTAATTAATAACCATTTTTTATTTTTTTATCTGAAATTTTTAAATATGAAAATATAAAAATATTTAAATTCTCAATTCTACTATAATAGGCTATTTGATTATTAAATTATTAGTGATGGATGTAGAATTTTTCAATTGTGGTCTCTTTTGTTATATAAATATATAAATAAAAATAATATTCATATTTTATCACTTAAATAATTATATTTAAAAAATATACATCATTCACACGTAATTTGATGATAAATACATATATAAAATAAGTTTTACATAAATGTATTTAAATATATTTTTCATTTATATTTTTTAGCTCTTCCTGAGTTTCAATCATGAATTTATTTTTAAAAATAAAAAAATATGAGTAAAATTAATTAATTATTTTTTATTTATTGATTTTAATTATTGTATTAAATAAGGATATACCTTCACCTAACAATGAAATATCTTTCCTCGATCCTTAAAATAAATTATAGTTGAAAATTTGCATCTTGAGAACAGCTTTTTTAAAGAAAATTTGTTAAAAAATAGTTTTTTTTTAAGAAAATTAATAACTAGAAATGAAAAATAAATACATAACATAAGATCATAAGGTGAAGAAACACATAATACAGGATTATAATATATACAAATAAAAAACAACAACCAAAAGTATATGACAATTGACAAATCAAAAACAAAGATTTATCTATAAAAAAAATTACAAAAACAAAGAAAGAAAGTAGAGCTGTAAACATCACAATAGAATGATAGAGCATCACACCAATCTTTAATTTTCCTTACTCTTATATATTCCTCATCCACCTACTTTTGGGTATTTCTGTTTGGAGTGCATATGCATATGCTTTGCAGGTTCATATAATATTAATATAATTAATAATTCATCATTTTTATTTTAACACAATAAATAAAAATAAAATTCTAATTAATTAAACTTTGACCCAGTCGAGTTACTTGACTCAGTTCTTGATTTCGAAACTCAAAAATCATCATTTTAGTGTAATATCAGCCAAAATCTCCCTTAACAAAAACTTCCCTTTTGAAATATCATTATAATCTTCTTCACAATCAGAATTTCTCAGTAATTTTTTTGCTAATTTCTTTTGCTTTCTCATTACAATAAAACTTCTTATAAAACTAATCCAACTAGGCACTAATTTCACTCTTTCAACCAATCCAAACCCTAAATCCTGAATTCCCATAACAATATCACCAATTGTAGGGCGATTTTCTTCTTTGTCGGACACACAACGTGCAGCCACATACAGCAAATGCCTAATTCTACCTTCCATGAAAAAAGGTGGCAACTCAATTCTAGGGTCACAAATTTCTTCCAAAATTGAAATTTTTTGTTTGAGAATTAGTGGAGTTGCCCATTCTACTATTGAAGATGGTGTCCTACTAACATCAATAGCTTTTCTACTACTAATTATCTCTAGCAAAACTACCCCATAACTATAAATATCATTTTTAGTACTTAATTTACTAGGGCTAGTGTAACAAGGGTCCATATACCCTATTGTGCCCGCGGGCTGAGTCTGTTGTTGATGACTCAGTGAGTTGAATAGGTGAGTCGATACGGAAAGCCCATAATCTGCTAACTTAGCATTCCAATTTGAGTCAAACAGAACATTAGCTGACTTTATATCTCTGTGGATTATCAAACGCTTGCCTTCATGGAGAAATTGGATTGCTTTAGCTAGTTGGAGAGCTATCTCGACTCGTTTAAACCAAGAAGGTGGTGTTTTAGCTACATGCAATAAGTCATGGAGAGAACCATTAGGCATGAACTCCAAAACTAGAATCTCGCTTCCCTTTTCCGAGTCATGACTCGTTCCAAGAAAGTTGATAATATATGGACTTTGGCTTTCTTGAAGGGATGATAAAATAGAAATTTCATTTTCCAACTTCTTGAAATTGTCATTAAAAACATTATCAATACCAATAGAAGATTTCTTGATTGCAAGAATCTTATTTTCTTGAAAAATACCTTTGTAAACTGATCCATGGCTGCCTTTACCAATGATTCTTGAAGAAGAGAAGCCTTCAGTTGCCTTTACAAGTTCTTGATAGTCAAACTCTGCCATGTTTTTGATTATTGTTACTGTCTTGATGTTGTTTGGGGTAGAAAGAAACCAAGAAAGAGGTTTCTTGATTCTTGTTATTTTCTTATTGTTGTTTGGGTAGAAAGAAAGTAATAAGAAAACAAAGGAATTGGGTCGGATGGTTATGGTTGTTTGTTTGAAGGGAAAGTGGGTTTATTTTTATTGGCTTGAAATGTGAAGTAAAGGAAAATAAAAAGCTGAATGTGTGTAGAAGGGCAGAGAATAAAGGTTCTTTGGGCGGCATGAAAAGGAGAAATTATAATGGGAAAATAATTTAAGAAAGGAAAAGTTTATGAATTGGGAATGAAATAGTTGGAGAAAAGCAAAGACTGTCCTGGTTAAAAGGAAACACATCTAACCTGAGATAAGACTGAGCTGGATTTTGGGTCCTCCACCATTTTCTTTTCTCATCTTTTTTTTAATTTTTAATTAAATTATCATTGTAATTATACTAATTTATTTTATTATTAGTGGTATCCATGGATCAAATATATGGTTGATTAGTCAATAATTTACTACTTATACTTTATTTTGTTCAATGACAGTAATCTCAGTTTGAAAGAAAATTATAATCATAATAAATTTAATTTTGTGTTGATTGTTGACAAATTATATACAAAAGAATATATATGCTATTTTTGATACAAAATAATGAAATTATTAGGCTTTGTTTAATTGTTCATAACAATTTTTAATTCATGTAATAGTTGTAACTAATATCTAATTATTAGTAATTAATTTATTTGATAGTTATTAGTTAGGAGTTAATTGTTGTTAAGTGTTTAATAAAATTATTATTAATTATTATTGTTAATATATTTCATGATTATTAATGATAAATATTAATATTCATCTTTTATTTAAATATTATTTTTTAATAAGATAATTTAATTTTTTATTTAAATAAATAAAAATTATTTAAAAAAATTTCAAACTAAAATTTTTATAAACAATACCTATTTAATTATCTAACAGTTTAATTATCATTTAAAAATGATAATCAAATGATTTTGATATAATTATTAAAAACAAAAAAATTAATAATTGTAGTAAATTTTTTTATCAAATATCCACTTAATATCAAAACAACAAATAAGATAATTGCTTTTTTTTAATGTTACTTAACGACTTGCATTATTAGGAATTTATAAAGGAAATATTGTCTAGTTATTGGAAAGCAAGATTTGTATAATTGGCAGAGATTAGAGGAAAATAAAAAGATATATTTTTTTTTAGTTTTTCTCTAAAAAAAACCCAATTAGTTAACTGGTAGAAATGTTTTATGCAAATATTAATTTGTAAATTATGTAATTGAAATTAATAAAAAAAAATTCCCTCTATTAATAAAGGAATTTCTTTTTCTTTTTCTTGTCAAATAATGATCCCAATTATGGACTGAACTGAGCCTTTACAAATGATTTTCTTATAGTCTCAGTAGAGCCCACAATTGGGCCAGAATGCTTTTTTTTTTTTTTTTTTTTTTTTTTAATGAACCAAAAAGTGCTATTATTAGATGATGTGGATTGTGAAATATCTATCTCCTAATACGGAAAGTTAAATCTTCGTAAATATAATAAAATAATAAATTATTCGTTTAATCAATAATTAAATCTTCAAATTCTATAGAAAAGAATCAAATCACTTATTTGTTGTGAAAATTTTGTGATGGACAATTACTACGATTCCTCCAATTTGTTAAAAAATATTATTTTTTACTTGATTTCTTACTTCTTTTAAAGAGTATGAAGATTAAGGGTTTGATATTCGAACTTTTATCTATTATTATAATGTTAGTTTTTATCTATTTAATAAGAATATAAATCTCCTATTACATTCCTATCGATAATAGTAAGCAAATCTTCCACCTAAAGTGTATAATGTAATAACTTTACATTCTTAGGTCAAATTTTGGAACAGAGTTACAATTTACAACCAAAAATGGATTCTTTAGCATATATAGATTACTTGTGGGCTATTGAGCCACCATGGTACCAATATCAATCACTCCAAGCCTAGCATAGACTATCTAAATGTGTGCAAGAAAAATACAAGTACTCAAATCTACCCATTGAATTTGGGCTCTCATGTTATTCAATTGTAAAACTTCCATACCAATGAGTTTTGGTTTAAACTCTCAATTGAATTTGAATCAACCAACAGAAAATTCACATTCAATGGAATGGAAAGAATTATTTATACATACGTTTTTTTGGGTTGAAAAGGGAAGAATTTATAATATAGCTTCAACACAAGTATTGAGTGGAAAATATATGAATTTTTATTTTTAGGTTAATATGTATGAGATATAAAATATGCGTTTTTGAATTCATTCTAAAAGAAAATTTAATTTTGATTGATGCAAGCTGATTCAAGTATATATTTAATAGATTAGATAAAAAAATTAAAAAAAAAAATTAATTTAATTCTACCAAAAAAAATCATAGAATGCAAATATAGTCAGGTTATATATGAATTTACGCAAAAAGAAATTTAGGGCATCAAAGAACAACATTAATGAGATTGTCAATGGTGATTCAAATTAAAGGATGAATAGCCTGTAACAACGACCAAGGCTACTGATATAGAGTTGTGCCCGCGCTCTCATTGTAATCATTACAATTTAATGTAATCTTATAGTAATATGTTTGTTTGCTGGGAAAACAAAGATTTGAGTAAGTGTTACAACACTATAGCCTTCCTAGGAAATTTTTGGTTTTTATTTTCCCTGAAAATTCTTTACAATGAATTTTCATCCCCATTATTAGAGATACTTCCTATATTATAAAATAGGAATTTCATTTATATTAAAGATTTTATATACTTCCTATATTGTGGAATAGAAATTTCACTTATATTAAGAATTATATATTAATTAGAAATATTTATTTACTTTGTATTTATTTTTCTTTTAACTTTATTAGATGTGTATAAATAGAGTTGTACTCTTTTGATTAATTTAAGAATAAAATACAAACTTCTTGTAATAATCTTAACATGGTATCAGAGCTTAAACTCCTATAAAATCTATAATTTTTTTCCTTTTTCTCTGTGCCTCCAATAACTCTTGTTTCTTTTGTGTCTTTATTATCGGAACTTGATTTTTCTCCATCCTGTTCGCCTATTCTATGGTATGATAATTTGAGAGCTGTTTATTTATCTTATAATCCTGTTTTTCATATTTGTACTAAGCATATTGAACTAGATTATCATTTTATTCATGAGCTTATAGCTAGTAAAAAATTATATATTCAGTTTATTAAATCTGATGATCAGCTTGCTGATATTTTTATGAAGCCCTTGGATCATCGTTTGTTCATTCCAAATCGTATCAAGTTACGCTTTCAAGATCTTCCGGTATCAACTTGAGGGGAGGTATTAGAGATACTTCCTATATTATAGAATAGGAATTTCACTTGTATTAAAAATTTTGTATAGTTCCTATATTGTAGAATAGGAATTTCACTTATATTAAGAATTACGTTTAATTAGAAATCTTTATTTGCTTTATATTTATTCTCTTTTAGCTTTATTAGATGTGTATAAACAGGGTTGTACTCTTTTGATTAATTTAAGAATAAAATATAAATTTTTCACAATAATCTTAACAGTTATTTCCTAAATCCTTCCTTCAAGAAAAATCCATTTTAATTAATTAATCTTAGAAATATGATATTATATATATATATAACTGGGGCGAAACCAAAAAATTTTATAAGAAGACCAATATTAAAACACCAAAACTATTTAATTACCTCACTTTTAAATCTTCATATTGAAAGAGAGTATAAAAAATTATAGACTATGTTAACGAGCCAATAAAAATAGTAAAAAAAGCACTAAGTAACCAAAAATGTTTTTTCATTCAAAAGTTATTAATATAAATCTAAAACTCCAAGTTTTGATCTCTTCATATAAGATCAAATTTTAAAAATTATAATTTAATAATTAGAAAATACAATTTTAAGAAACTAAACTATAATTACAACAAATAACCAAAATCTAAATACAATTTCAAAAAACCACTATAAAATTCAAAATATTTCACATATATATAACCTAAACAATGAAATATCACAAAAAAAATACAAAAGAAAAAATAAATAAATATTAATTTACAAGTTTAAATATGATAATCAAAACAGCGTCGCTATCAGCGATATCGCTACCTCCAGTGCTCATGGTAAAGAAGCTCATATTTTAATTTTGAAGAATTTTATGCTCCTCAATCTAAACCTAATTACCCATCCAAAGAAATTTATTATTGTCCATGATTGGAATGCCATCTAACTCTTCGCCCAACCCTTACTAAGGCTCAAAAATAGAGTATTACATAAAAATAAAGTATTAATATATATATGAAACTCACAGAATTTAAAGCAAATAAAAGTTATAACTTAATTAAAAGAAGTAAACTCATATTTGAAGAATATCAATTTTTAACTTCAATTAACTTGTAAATTTATATCATTAAAAAAAAAATTCCTATTCTGAGTTTGTATAATAACTTATATTCATAGATTTCATTTTTATTATTGGTTAAAAGGAAATAACTTGAAATTTATATGAGAAAAATGTTTGAATAAAATTTAAATGCATAAAACCTTAAATTAAAATTTTATTTATGAATACTAACCTCAACCATGAAGATTTCTCTGCAAAAATAAACTCAAGACTTCAAAAAAAAAAAAAAAAGTCGAAATAGATGGGTCTTTACTGCATCCCTTCTTTTTCTCTCTTTCCCATTCTTTATTTCTCAAAATTTTCATGTTTGTCCAAACTAAAAATGCAAATGATGGTGTTTCCGGGTGAATCGTTAATTTTCGGCCAAAAATGAAAGGTGTGGATAGCTATGTTTGTTGGGTTTATTCTCCTTTCATCTCTAGTTTTTCACCGATCTATTTCTATCTCTTCCCCCCCTTTTTAGTTATATATATATTATTTTAATTTTTTTTTTAAATATCGGGTGGACTATGGTCTCTTTTCTCAACACCTAGCTTCGCCCCTGGGCATAACCAAGAAGAGATAAGGGCAAGTTCTAATCCCTTTTAAATCTTTAAATTATATATATATATATATATATATATATATATATATATATATATATATATATATATATATATATATATATATATATATTTAATTTATTTTAATTGACCTTCCTAATAATTTTTTAATTGGCTCTCTAACTTGTTATTATACTAATTTTGATCCATTCTAATAAAATTTTCTGATTCCGCCATTGCAAATTTTTATCTCATTAAAGGGTACTAGAAATTAAAAAAAAAAATTAATTATTTTCATTATTTAAATTATACCAATTTTGAAAAGATAAAATTTTCAATCATACCAAATTTACCTATGATATATATACACTGTAAATTCAAATTTTGACTGAATCTTAATTAGTATGTGCTCGGTTAATTATTTAATTATACACATAATAAACTACAACAAATGCAATCATGTATTGTGATTTTGAGTTTGATCTGCATATCCATTGGCCTTGTTGCAGCTTAGAACCTGCCACCCACGACACAATACATATATATGCTTACTATTCTAACACACAGACTGCATAATATAAAGATGAAGAGGGGTTTATAATTAAATTTACCTGTCAGGCAGAGAATTAATATGAAGTAGAACAAAGTGACAGAGACAGATTTAGATCATATTTTCTTGTTATTTAGATCATATTTTCTTGTTTGTCAAGGGAAGGTCGGTCTTCCTCATCTTGCTCATCTTGCTTATCCTCATTGTGATCATCATTTCTTCTTCTTTTTTTATCTCTACCAACATAATCATCCTCATATATAGGATGGACCCCACACTTTATTATGCCCTTATCGGTTTCTCTCTTCAATTTACCAATAATATAATTAGAACATTCAATGTAGAACTGGAATGAAGCGTAGATGAAACGCTGTTTAGAGTACCGATTTTCATCCCAAAGGACAGAACGCTCTTCAGAGGTCAGATTTCGGTACCAAAGGAACACATGCTGTGAATCCAAACTACGGAACTTCTTTTGCTCATAGCTGGAAATGAAATTGGAAATCGAAATATCTCTAGATTCGTCTTTGAAATTAGTTGTACATGCAAGATCCATTGTCTGATATTCTTTAGTATAAAATGAATAATTGGGATCAAAAACAACGCAAAGAGAGAAACCGATGATCCTCCTGTCGTCAAGTCTGATATTTGAAAGAGAAGATCCATCCTTATTTTGATACCTCATCCCTTCAGGTGCTTCAACCCCAGGAACACATAACCTAACTTTCATCTACACCGCAAAAAAAAAAATTATATATCCACTTATCTGCGAATATGAATAAATATAAATATACCAAAAACACCAAATTAACCAAACATACCTTTTTCGCCATATGCCTTTCCATAAATACATGATCTATAATAATTTTGCTATCCAAATTTTTGCAATTTAAAGCATCTAATGTTATTAAGCATGGAAGCTCTGGTAAATATCTAAGTCTCTTGCAATTCTTTAAGTCAAGTATTTCCAGATTAGAGAGTTGCTTGATGCTAGCAGGTATTCTCTCGAAATTGTTTCCATTTAAATATAAGCGTTCCAATGACATTAATGAGCCAACACTTTCCGGAATTTCTAATATACCACATTTTCCTAGATGAAGATCCCTTAGGCAGGACAAACCAGTCAAAAGAGGCAACGTGGTCAGACCATCACATTCCCGACAAAATAAAATTTCCAATTTTGTCAATTGATTGATGGAGGATGGCAGCGCCTTTATCCTACTTCCACCTATATAAAGAAGCCGTAAAGATTTTAAGTCTCCCAAATTGTCCGGTAATGCTTCCAAATTTAAACAAAATGAGACAGCAAGGTAGTTTAGAAATTTCAAACTGCAGATGCTTTGGTGAAGACTCACAAGCCTCGTACATTTTATCAAGGACAAATGAATTAGTTGAGAGCAATTTTCAACTAATGAGGGCAATTCTTCTATTGCAGTTCCATTTAAAACTAATCTCTCTACATTACACGGAATCTCTGGACACTTTCTGAATTTTGAGCAACTCTTGAGATTAAGTAGCTTAAGATTTTTCAAATGAAGGCAGCTTGGCAAACTGCAGAGATTTGTGCACCCCTCTAAATATAGTTTAGTAAGCTTGCTCAAATATTGAAGAGACGAGGGAATCTCAACCAAACTTTTACACTTGCTCAACTTTAAAACCTCAAGGTTCAAGGCTCCGGATAATTCTGGAATTCTTATTAGATGCAGAGAGTCGCTGAGGTTCATAACTTTCAAATTTGGAAGTGGCTGTAACGTAAACGGAATTTTATGAATATAAATTAGCATTTACAAATTTTGCAAAATATTATACAGTATGGCATTAAAGTGTACCTACCTCATCTCCATTCCAAAGTTGTTTGAGTTGGCTCCTACGCATGTGAAGTTCTACAAGATTATTTGGGCAAAACTTTAGTGGCAAAGAATCCAAAGTGTAACCATCCCATTGTAGATATCTTAGCTCTTCTGGAAGAAATTCAAGGCCATTAGGAAAAAGCATCTTTTCTTCCTGCCTCCGATAATCCTTGTAGAATTTCAAAAATCTAAGATTGCACATCTTCTTGAAAGCTGTAGAACTTACCACTATTTGTCCTGTGATCTCAGACATGTTAAGTAAAATGCCTTCCACTTTATCAGTTCCCTAATAAATAACAACGAGTAAAAATTGAGTATAAAATACATATAAAAAAAATATTGAAAAATACTAGTTATTGGACTTAATTTCTTATGGGAGTTATATTCCTTGCAAAATTCAAATATATAAAGAAACAATAGAAGTCACAACTTTTAGTCCTTACCTTATCTTTTGTCAATACATGAGAAATATCCTTTGAATTCCACAACTTACTACGCCCTTCAGGTTGTTTGCATTCTTCATAAACAATATCCTTGCCCATTTGTTGTAGCAAATCATGCATGTTTACATTCCCATGGATTGATATAGATATTAGAGATTTATCAACAAGACGACTTATTCCAATTTTTGGAAAGAAACCACAACTTTCTAATAGTCTCTCAATTTTATATTTATGCCACCCATTGAAAAGACATGCAATGTCAAGAAATATGCTCCTTTCATTAACATCCAATCCATCATAACTTATTTTTAGAACTTCCAGAATTTTCATGTCAGGAATGCTTTTCAATTTTTTTAGCTCATTTTCCCACTCTTCTTTATCCTTGTCATATAGATTAGAGCCTAGAACTATAAGAGCTAATGGATTGCCTTGAGCATATATTATCACCTTCTTAGATAGATCCAAATATCCTTCTCTAGGATGATTTTGCTTAAAGGCATATAAGCTAAAGAGTTGAACGGCTTCTTGATCATTTAATTTCTCAACCTCATATATACATCCGGTGGTGCAAACATTTTTAAGTACTTGTCTATCTCTACTAGTAACTATAATTCTACTTCCCTTATTGAACAAATCACATTCTCCGGCTAAAAGGTTTAAATGGTGTGAATCATGTACATCATCAAAAACTATGATAACTTTTATCCTTTGGAGCCTTCTTCTGATAACAATAGGTAAATGGGGTGTGTTTATATGTAAGCCTTTTTCTCCCAATAAATGAGAAATGATTTTATCTCGTAGCACAATTGGTGTTTGACTATTTATCACTTCTCTAACATTCATAGCAAAGTAGGAAGAATCAAATTGAGTCGTGTTTAGATTAAATATTGCATCAGCAATAGTTGTCTTACCAATACCTCCCATTCCCCATATACCTATGGTCCGATTATCATTTTCTAATCCAATTTGTAATAATAATTTCACCTTCTTCACACGTAAATCAATTCCTACAAACTTATCACTGTAGAAATTATCTGAAAGCATTTGACTTGAGTTCTCCAAAATATTTTTGATTATTTTCTCAACTAGTTCCGACTCCAACCTGATAACATATAAATAACAAATTAATACTAGTAATTCAGAATGAACCATCCATTAGAGTTCCAAGTAAGTAACGTATCATTGATAATCTGCATTTTCCATATTTAATTTTATGTACTCTATCATAACTATTTAGACAATTTGCAAATAACTAATCTAGCTAACTTATGAATTATAATTTTTAACTTTAGCCAAATCCTTTCATTTAATCAATCATAATAAAATATATAACTTTGGTATCAATTGTAACTTCTAAAATAAATTTTGTTACCAAGCTTAATTAATGAAAGATATATAGCCAACGTACTTTGGTGAGCTGAGGTCTCTTAAGTAAGGTTTCAAGTCTGAGCATTAGAAATGAAAAAAATAAAAGTTGTGAGAGTTTTGTCTTATGGATCCACCTAGCTATAATATTAAAAGGCTTACACTTGCATCTAAATTGCCCATAATATTCTTATATATCGTGTTATTTGTTGAAAAATTTTATTGCTTACAATCAATTTATTGTTATTGAAATTATTTATTTGATTTTATTGTATAGCTGAAGTTTGGATAATGAGTTTATTTATGGACTAGTTTCTAAATTTTTCATCCTATAATATGTCCAAAGGGTTATTAATTGTTTAATTTAGAGATGACTTAAAACCTGGTAATAAGATGTTAATTTTTATCAAAAAGGTATAAATTTTTTGAATTCTAGAATATTCTTTATTAAATATAGAAATTCTATTATATTATTGCATATTTTACCCAAAGTAAAATTTGCTATTACAATTTTAAATTCTCTAATAAATATCAGCTTATTTTGGGATTTTTAAATATATTCATGTTCTTACTTATTCATTGAATATTATTTCATGTCAAAAAGAAATAATGATAATATGAAGTTGTTGAATAATTTAAGAGAGAGAAAAAGTCTTTTATATTGATAAAAATAAATTTTTATTTTTTGATATATTTTAAGAAAAATTATGAAATTTGATCTTCGTTCTTGAATTAATCAAGGGGAAAAAAAGATATATAGCCCACAAAAAAAAAAATTATTCATACTTCTCAAGAAAATTTACTCAAATAACATGAGAAATAAAACCTTCTATTTCCATTTACTCCAGCCAAGAGACTAAAACAAAAAAAGACATATAAAGAAGAGGAAATAATAAATAACTTACTTGATATTTCTTGAATCCCATCCAGATAAGTTGCTTATTTTGTCCAAAGCTTGTCTCCATCCATCCACCTTGTGTTGATCGTGGCATTTTTCTTTAACCTTATGAAATGCCTTCCCAAAACTCCCTCTAAGCTCTTGAACATCAGTTGGATCAACTTTGTAAAACACAGGTAAGACTATTTGTCCTGATGTTCCCCTGCATTCATGTATCTTCACAAGCTCATCCAAGCACCATGGAGA
>CANXYC011784891.1:0-21703 GCA_948193065.1 Aleurites moluccanus
AGAGAGGTTCAATAGGAGAATTGATTATGAATTAAAGAAGTTTAATTCATATAATCCCTGTTGGATAAGGATTACCTTTTATGGAAATTTCCTATTTTGGAAATAGGAATTCCATTTAAGAGTTTCCTAAATTAATTTAAGGAAATAATTGAGGACTTAAGTTGCAATTTAATTAGGGAACCTATTAGGTCACACGTATAAAAGTGTTTCAAATAATAAGTGAAAGAGGAAATTAAATTATGATTAAATGAGATTTAATTCATATATTTAATTATGGAGTTTTCTTTTTGCAATAATTTAATATGATTAAATTAATTATCTAATTTAATTATTTACATATAATGTATTTAATTAAATTAAGACCATTGGATTGTGTTAATATTAGGCTCAATAAGTCCAAAGTCAAAGGAGTGTGTTTGTCCTTTCATTAATGGCATTATTGTCATTAGGCTTATTGTTTTAATCTAAGCCATTAGATTAAAACCTAATTAATTAAGGGCCATATAAATATGATGAGATCATAATTAAATCAATCCTATGTCATAAATCACATCCCTTGGCCGAAAATATTGAGAGGAAAATTAAGAAAGAATTCGGCCACCATTCCTTCTCTATCCAAACCGAAAATCCTAAGGCTTGCAACTAAGGATTTTTGGCACCTCTTTCCTAAAAGCTTGTTGTTTGATCTTCACATGGATTACTAGTCGAGCTTTCCTCATCTTGTGGGAAAGATAGTGATTTGCTATAACCCTTTCTTAGTGATCAAGTGAAGAAAAGGTTTCCAAACACAAAGGTAAAGATCTTGATCTTTTAATTAATCTTCAGTTTTAATCAACACAGAGATCTTGGTTTGGGATTTTTTTTTGTTTTTCCGCTGCTCCTAACGGCCTAAATCCCAATAGTAATTAATTAATAGGTAGCAGGGTTGCACACCGAATTACAAAATGTGAAAAAGATAACAGAATCAAAGATTTGGAATCAATGAACATGTCATTAATACTCATATCATGTAGATAAGACAAATAATGGGCCATGAACTCATGTAATCTCATATCATCTCATTTAATACATAAGGTTGATTAGGCACTTATGGCTAGGACAGTTAACCCTTCCCAGCTAGAGTTCCATATAAATAATGTGCACATTACAGATGATATTTACCCGCTACCCCGTCAGTAAGGAAGCTCTATCAAATTAATATAGTATCCAATAAAAGAATGAAATAGATCAATGGACTTCAATAGGTAATTAATAGCTCATCAATAATCAATAGCTTTCAAATTAATCAAATGATATTGTAATTCAATAACTTATGATCAATGGAATAAGCAAATGGAACAATAGTAGGTATAACAATCATTAAAGGATTAGTATACAAAATGGTTATCAAAGGTCAAATGGATGTCATAATTGGCTAGTGTGAACACTAGTTTTTTCCACCCCTCGGACTTGTGCCAAGATGAACGGCATAAAACCGAATCAAACCCGTACTCTGACAGACTCAAAAACACATCGGAGCAAGGTCGTGTCGGAGGGCGACACCGCCCTCTCCTAGAGGCGATTGCATGGCTCCTTGCAAGCGGTGCCGCCAACCCTTTTGAGCGGCACTGCTGCCCCTAGGGCGGTGCCACCCCCTCTTGGGGTGCCCCCTCTGCCCATACAGCCAGAAGGCCCAGCGGCGCCGCCACCCCCCTTCGGTGGCACTAGTTTGCCTATAAATAGTTGACTCTCTTCAACTAGAAAGTGACCCTGAAATCTCTTGAAGTTGAATTTTCCTTCTTAGATTTCTTCTATTTTCCCTCATATACCTATTTTTCTTATTTTCTTTAACTCTCTTTGAGTTTAAAGAATAACTTTTTAGGGCATGTGGAGCCCATTTTCTTTAGTTCTCTTTGAGCTAAAGAAGGACCAAATCCGAGGCACGTGGAGCCTCAAAATTTTTTTCAATATAGAATCACTCTGTTGATTTGCTTATTTTTGAATTATCAAATAAAAGACAATCCGACCTTTTTCTCAGGCTTCAACCGATCCAAGGTGGAACGCCGATCTAAAAGGGCAATCCGACCGCCACTTCCCCAAAAAGCAAGGGAGAAGATAAAAGACAATCCGATCGTCTTCCCGAGCTTCAATCGATCCAAGGTGGAACTCCGATCCGAAAGGGCAATCCGACCGTCGCTTCCCCAAAAAGCAAGGGAGAAGATATCGTTTCCTAACTCATCTTTTTTACTTTGATAGAGCATCAAAATAAAGAATCAAAACATGATAAATTGGGCATAAAATCAACCCTCTTTCACAAGAAGGAAGAACTGCGTAGGTTTTGATTCCCATTCAATGGGATACGCAGGCAAGCTATGTAAGAGCTTCAAATCGAAAAATGATTAAAATCATCTCTATTCTATTTATTGCTTTAATTAATTGCTCTGTTGAATGTATTCTTTGGGGAATGTGTGATTGACCTATAACCCATAAGGGCTAGAGTTGATATCCCCTATCTTGGGATTTTTGAATTGTAATAATTTAATTTATCACTCTCTTAATTGCTTTACTGCTTTATTTTATCATTTTCATACATTCATTTACTTGCTCATGAATCTATATATCTCATCCTTTAAAACTACTTATGAAATTGTTTTAAATCAAGGTTAAAATTAGAAGTCAAGTTTAACTGAAAACCTAGTCCCCAAATCCTCTTTGGTTTCAAAGACTAATGCACTTTATTTCCTTTGGTATAAAATTGGAGTCAAAAATGGGTTTTTACCTTAAATTTTCCCAACAAAAATAACTTAAGGTGGCAACTTCAAAACATCAAAATCATTTTCAAAAGGTGCTAAGGTCGTTTCTCAATCCGTGAGAAATCATCCCTAAATGAGCATTCCTGATTCCATTCAATTGGACAGGATGGGAGGGTGCTCAGGCGAGGCCTCATAGCTGGAGACTCCACTGAGGATAAACTTTTTCAAAAGTTAAAGAAGACTACCAATTGGTTGAAAATATTTTCAAAAGTGACTTTTTACTTGGCTTTTAGTTTAACTTTGATTTTCATGCATCACTACATCACCAGTTTCAAAACTCAACCTTTGGATAGCGAGTAGCATTGATTAGACAGCTCTCTTTGAATATGTTGGGAGATAGCGAAAGCATCCACCCCGTGACGAATCTTCAAATCTTTTTTGAAGTGTAACGAGCAGTCGTACTGTTGGACCCACGCAAAACTCATTGTTTCACATGTGGTTAGGTATATCACTACTCTACTGTGACGGGTACCCTTTAAACCAAACCACCTAGCCTTCATATAATGGATATTAGACCCTGGACCTTAGGGCCCATGAGCCATGATAATGTTAAGCTATCATCATGAACCAATTTTCTTCATACACATGCATAACTATGCATACATGTATAACCTTGCATTCATTTGTGGACTAAGAACCAATGAAGTCAGTGGTCAAACCAAAGCCTATAAACTTTGAACCCGTTGAATCACCCACCATCTTTCAAACCTCACTCAGGTTAGGTGTTTTTTCCCACCTTTGTTTAGGTTTTGTCTAGACCATTATAACCTAATTCAGAATGCTTCTTTTGGAAGGTACAAATGGAAAGCACAGCACTCGGCATGGATGCCATGGAAACACTTTTGGCTACCTTACTCAAGAAGCAAGAGGATAACTTTCGTGTTGCTTTAGACCATGCCCTTGATATACAGCGCCAATCCATCCTCGCTGAAGTAAAAACAATGATGGGTCAAGGATCAAGTACTCATCAAGCCGATACTCTTAATGCATCTTTATCCCTCCCGCCTAATCCTGTTATTGATTTGACAAATAGTGGGAAACCTTCAGAAGTTGTCATTCCCCTAATTATCAATCTGAATAGTCGAGCCTCTCCATCCTCCTCCCCGAATCTTTTTCATAGAGGAGAAAGCTCCAACTCGACTAAAACCAAAAAGTTCATGGAAAATTTTAAAGCTATGGAAAGGCTTTTTAGAACATCAAGAAGCATGAGGATCTCATTGATGTCAATGCTCTCACTCTCTTTCTGAATGCTAGGATTCCTTTAAATTTCAAGATGCCTAGCATGAAAAAATTTGGTGGCACCACTTACCCAAAAACCCATTTAAAGATGTATATGGGATCCATGAATCCATTAGGGGTGGACAATGATCTCCTTGCTCAGTTGTTCCAGCAGTTGCTCACATGTGTTGTAATGAGATTGTTTGTTGACTTAGACACTAATTTTAAGAAAACTTGGGATGATATTTGCAATGCCTTTATCAATCAATATCATTACAATATCGAGGTGGACATCACCGAAAGGGATTTGGAGACCACCAAACAACTGCAAAGGGAGTCTTTCTCCCTTTTCCTCATAAGATGGAGGGCTAAAGCAGCCCGAATGATAAACAGGCCGACTGAGCAAGAGCAAATTGATATAATTATCAAGAATCTCCTCCTAAGTTATTAGACTTATCTCCAAACCCAGTATTTGCCAGATTTCAAAACTCTTATTGCCATTGGTTCGAAGATAGAGGATCTGATCCAAAGCGGGCAAATCAAAGAAGAATACTCTAGTTCAAGGTATAGAAAAAACACCTACTATGGCCACAATACTCCCTCTAATCAGAAAGGCAGGGAAGTTGCTGCTATTTCTAATCATCATCCCATGAGACTAGAAAGGAGGTCCTTCACTAATTTAGGCATGCCTTTGGTGGTGGTGTATAAGAAGGCTTTGGGAATCAAATATGCTCAAGCTTTTAAAACCAATAACACCCCCCAAACCCTTTGCCCAAAAATTTGAATGTAAATGAATATTGTGAGTATCATCAAACTACGGGGCATAAAACAGACATGTGCACGGCCTTGAGACATAAGATCTAAGACCTAATGGACAGTCATGATATTATTCCACCAAAGGCCAGACCCAACATCACCACTAATCCTCTCCCAAACCATCAGGCCAATGTCAATGTCCTTTACTCTTCGGACATGAAACTTGATCTGATCTTTTTTATTCAATCAAATGATGATTTTTGTTGTGTTTTGGACTTGAATGACTTTATGGAAGAGATAGATGCAATGACCCAAAGTGGGAGACTCTACCAGCCGAGTTCATCAGTCCAACTGCGAGTTCAGCATGTTCACCCTCCTATGGAAAAGATAAATAATGAGCCTGAAGAGGATGCTATCCTCAAGCAATTGAAGAAAACCCAAGCCAGCATCTCTATTTAGAGTCTCATCCAGTCATCCTTCCCACATCGCCAAGCTCTTTACAAGGCATTAAATCAATACCAAGCCCCAATCAACATTTCTCCTGAAACACTGGTTGCCTCACTCACTAGCTCGACTAAGGTGGCTTCCATCTCCTTCATGAATCATGATTTACCTAAAGGAGGAGGAAATCATAATGATGCATTGTACATAATCGTGATGACCTAAGGGAAGACAGTCCCAATGGTTTTGATAGATAATGGATCGGCCCTGAATGTTTATCCGTTGAAAGTTGCAAGTTGTTTAGGCCTGGAGGCTACAGATTTTAGCCCCATCTGACCAGATTGTGAGGGCATATGATAATACCAAGAGAGAAGTTTTTGGTGTGGCAACTCTTGATGTGACAATCGAACCAATTACTGCTTCAATCCCTTTCCAAGTGATTGATGTGCCCATTTGTTTTAATCTCCTCCTTGGAAGACCTTGGATCCATGAGGCGAGAGCAGTCCCATCCTCTTTGCACCAAATGCTTAAAATGCCTCTCGGGACTGCTGTGGTAACTATCAAGGGTGACATACATGGTAAAAGTGAGGTCCCCAGCTCTGCATCCGTTTTGGGAATTCAACCTGACCTGAACATTGTCCTTTTGTCTGGTTTCTCTTTTGACACCATCCAGTTCATTGAATAAGAAGGAGGTAAAGAGTCAGTCCCCTTTGATTTCATTCCTTTCAGAAATATAGTTGTGCTTAACATCTTAAAGAAAATGAATTACTTCCCCGGTTTAGGTCTTGGGAGGAACCAGCAGGGAATAACCTCTTTCAATGAGTACCCAGTAGCCAACCCACCTTTTGGACTTGGTTATAAACCTACAGAAAAGGATCTTAAGGAGGTTGAAATAGAAGCTAAAAGGAGAGTCGAGGCTAAGTGGAAAGGTGAGACCCATGACTGGCAGATGTGCCCCTATTTCAAAACCTTGAATGGACATTTTGTAAAAAAAAGGAGAGGAATTTCCCTTTTGTGATTTTGTTGAACCTTAGTTTTGCCCTGTAACTAAAAAGCTAATCCCAGGTTTTGAAATTTTCTTTGATGTCAAGCTCAATTTGGAGGATTGCGAACCCATCTACCTGTCAAAGTAAGATTGCGAGGAAAATATTGAGGTTACTCTCTTTAAGTAAGTCCTCATGATTGGAAATGAATTGGAATTAGACCCCACTAAGCTTATCCATCCAACCTTGGTTGCACCTGATAATTGGCACATTGAGAAGCTTCCCAGCCTTGATGACTTGTTTTCTTTCCCGACCAAGTTAGAGTCAGAGTCAGAGTCTTTTGAGTCTGTTTCTTCTTTTTTACTCTGTAGAGTCTGTAATGGATCTCATTGGTCTTTATTTTAATTTTAATGTAGTTCGCGAAGATGAAGCTTTTGTTATCAATGAAAATGTTCAATCTTACTTTTATATTGTTGAGTCTTTTTTCCCTCTCCATGAATCCAATTCAAAAAAGGCATCAAAAGAAAAAGAAATAAATGAAATAAAAGAACAAAACAAAGAATCAATAAATCTGGGCACAGATTGTAAATTGAAATTCACATTCATTGCATCATCAATCCATGATAAGGTTTCTTTAGTCAAGATTGTTCAAGAATTTTCATATTGTTTTGCTCGACAATCTGAAGACATAACGAGTATCGATCCAAGCATAGCAACCCATAAGATTCCGACCTATGAGAATGTAAAGCCTGTAAAACAGAAGTTATGGAGGATGAAGGCAGAGTTATCTCTCAAGATCAAAGAGGAAGTTGATAGGTTATTGAAGAACAGTTTCATTAAACCTGTCACTTATCCTTCATGGCTAGCCAACATAGTGCGTGTGCCCAAGAAGGATAGGAAAGAGAGAATGTGTGTCTATTACAGGGATCTAAACAAAGCTTGTCCAAAAGATGATTTTCCTTTACCTCACATAGACTTATTGGTTGACCGCATGGCCAAATCTAAGGCAGTCTCATTGACTGATTTATATGAGGGGTATAATCAAATACAAGTCTATCCACCTGATAAGGAAAAGACAACCTTTGTGACAGAATGGGGGACCTACTACTACAAGGTCATGCCTTTTGGTTCAAAGAATGCCAGGGCGACATACCAGAGAATGGTTAGAACTATCTTCCATGACATGATTCACAAGGATGTGAAAGTATACGTTGATGACATGGTTATCAAGTCCAAAACAACAAAAGGTAAATGCATTAAGGAATTTCTTCCTTAGGTTGAGACAGTACAATCTAAAGTTGAATCCTGCAAAATTTGTTTTTGGTATGTCCTCGGGTTTGTTCCTAGGCCACATGGTAAGTAAAAAGGGGATAGAAGTAGACCCAGCTAAATCAAAAGCCGTCTTAGAGATGCCAGCTCCAAAAACAGAGAAAGAGATTAAGGGATTTCTAGGACGTTTACAGTATATCAATCTGTTCATTTCCCAATTGGCTGACGTTTGTGGACCCATCTTTAAATTACTAAGGAAAAGAGTTCCTAAGGAATGGAATGATGAATGTTAGCAAGCTCTTGAAAAGATCAAGCAGTACTTGCTAACTCCTCATGTCTTGCAACTGCCTAGGCCGATAAACCTTTGCTGTTATACATTTCTGTGACCAAAGAAGCTATGGGGGCAATGCTCGCTCAAAATGCTGTGAAATCATATAAGGAAAATGCCATTTATTATTTGAGTAAGTGTATGCTTGCTCATGAGCTCAAGTACAATCAGATTGAGCAGTTATGTCTCGATTTGGTTTGGGTATGCCATAAGCTGTAGCATTATTTATGTTCATACACTATGCATGTCCTCGCTGACAAGAGCCCTTTGAAATTCCTTATGGAGAGCCCAGTTCTTGACAGTAAGATGGCATGATGGTTGGCAGTTCTAGTAACTTTTGATCTCAAATATGTTCCAAGGAAGGCTATCAAAGGAAGTATGATAGCTAACCAATTAGTTGCTACTCTGATAGATGCCGAGCCATTTGAACTCGAGTTTCCAGATGAGGACGTCGTGGAGTTAAAACCCAAAGTCTGAAAATTATATTTTGATGATGTAGCCAATAGTAAGGGCTATGGTGTCGAAATAGTACTCATCATACCCGATGGGTATCATTTACCTATGGCCATTAAGTTAGCTTTTGAGGTGACGAACAATGAAGCAGAATATGAAGCTTGCATATGTGGTTTAGAGGTAGCCACCAACATGAGGATTGATTACCTAGAGGTCTACGATGACTCTAATTTGATTGTTTCACAAGCTTTGGGTAAATGGAAGATAAAATAAGAGCGTTTAGTTCTTTACTATCAACACGTAGCTGATCTAGCAGAAAGTTTTCATGAATTATCTTTCCATTATCTACTTCGAGCCAAGAATTAGTTCGCCGATGCTTTGGCAACTCTGACCTCTATGATAGACATGATACGAAATGAAATTGTATTACCTATGATTATTGAAGTGCGAAGGCAACCAGGTTATGATAGAGCATGTATACAAGTTCAATTAGCCAATGGTAAGCCATGGTATTGGGACATATTCAATCTTCTGAAAAATGACTAGTATCCAAAAGGGGCATCCAAATCAGACTGGAGGACCCTAAGGCAATTGACTAGTAATTTCATACCGAATGGTGACGTGTTATATAGGAGAGCATAGGATAACATCCACCTCAGGTGTGTGATGGAAGAGGACGAAGGCCCACACATGAATGGTTTTGCGTTGGCTAGAAAAATCACGAATCTAGGGTATTTTTGGTTTACAATGAATGTCGATTGTGCTAAGTTTGTACAGAGATGTCACAAATGCCAGATATTTGCCAAGCTTCAAAAGCGACCTCCTGTCTCATTGCATCCAACTGCAATTCCCTGGCCTTTTGCTACATGGGGTATTGATGTCATAGGACGCATCAGTTCCAAATCTTTGAATGGACATGAGTATATTCTGGTAGCAATAGATTACTTCACGAAATGGGTGGAAACAGCCTCCTACCACATGCTGAATTCTAAAAAGGTGGCACACTTTATCCAAACTAACATCATTTGTCGATTTGGATTGCCTTTTGAGATAGTCACAAATAATGGCTCCCATTTTCAAAAAGAAGTAGTAAGCCTGCTCAAGAGGGAAAAAATTCAGCACCATCGATCTTCACCCTATCGCCCTCAAACTAATGGAGCAGTCAAGGCCGTGAACAAAACCATTAAAACAATCCTGCAGAAGATGATTACCAATCATAGAAGCTGGCATAAGCGTCTCCCATTTGCATTATGGGGATGTAGAACCTCCATTCGCACACCAACAACGGCAACTCCGTATTCCCTGGTATACGGGATGGAAGCGGTGCTTCTAGTTGAAGTGCAGATACGCTCTGTGAGAGTTATGCAAGAAAACTAGCTTAGTGAAGCAGAGTGAATCAAAGGATATCATGATCAGTTGAATGCCATTGATGAAAAAATGATGGATGCACTCTATCGAATCTAAGAGTGTAATACCCCAGCAAATAGAACAGAAGATAGTGAGATAGAATAGTAGATAATACATGGATATAGTGAATTACAGTGATTGATGAAGCATTAATTGAAGTATGAATAGGATCAATCGATTATTGAAATATACAAAGAATGATAGAGAGTGATATTCAAGAATTTTTGAGCCTTAATCGGGCCACTTGTGAGACACTATCCTAGAAAATACCGGTGTTAATTACACTACTGAGAAAATAGCAGTCCGGCTAATTTAAGAATTTTTAATCCAAACCTAGGGGGATTAAGTTAGTTAATTTTATATGAGATTGGTGAAAATAAATAATTAAAAAATGTTATGGAATACTGAAAATAAGAATAATGGCAAAATTATAAATAAAGACAACTTTGGGGGTAATTATGGAAATCCACTGTTTTGGATCCAAAAATGATCCAAAACTATTTTTAAATGATAAAAAAACCTAAAATAAGGTATTTCATTTCCTACATTGATGGTTGAATCTAAACAGAATAGGCAGAATAAATTATAGAAAGTTTTGGGGTTAAAAATATAAATAAGGAAAATTTTGGGCCAAAATACAATTAAATAAAGTTGTGGGACCCACCTATTTTAGAAATGAGATGAGGTGGCTAGACAAATGGCCATGAAATTGATAAAAATGATTTGTTTAACTTATTATTAGAAAAAGACAAAGAACATGTGCTCAAATAAAAGAAAAAAATCACCAATTGTCTAGAATTCTCTACACCATTCCTATCTCTTTGACTTTAGTGTATAAAAGAGAATTGTTGGCTGCCATTTTTGGAGAGTTGGATGATCCATGTATAGAGAAAACAATCAAAAATAGTTTTCTAATCCTTTCCAAAGAAAATCAACCAAAATTAGATAGGAAGAAATGAGAGAAAGAAGAGGGAGAAGAGGAAATTGATAGAGATTATGTTAAGCTATTTTGGGAAAAAAAAAGAGAAGGAAAAGAAATCATCTAAGTGCAAGGTAATGATTGTAAAATTATCATTTTTAATTGTATTTAATAGTTCTAAGGTTTTATTTGGCAAATAATTGAGGTAATTAAGTTAAAAATGTAAAGAATGAGCTAGGGTTTATATAGTTTCTGAAATCTATTTTAAGGCAGTAACTTATGGCTAATATTTTGAAAATTTAATGAATAAATTTGAGGATGTACAAAACATGAAAGTTATATATAAACATATTAATTAGATTTCTATAAAATAAATTTGTAAAATCCGAAGTGAGGAAAGAGTTATTGAGTAAAAACTGTGACTGACCTGAAATTAGGGTTATGAAAAAATGCTACTATGTTTTTATTGTAAATAATGATAGAGATAGAATTAGAAGAAGTGTTAAACATAAAAAATGTTTATTTATGTCTTATCTATAATAACGTAAAATGGTTTTTCAGTTAGATTTTTTGTTTATGAGATATTATGTCATGAGTACAATCTGCCCGGATTGACTAATAAACAGAACATAGGCTACTGATTTCTATGGATATGAGGACCTTAAATTCTGAATCAGAGAAAGTATTAAACATAAAAGATGTTAATTTATATAAATGACTATAAATTGGTTTTGCAATTGGATGAGTATGAAATTAATTATAGGCATAGGGTCTGTTAGGATAAGGATTGCAGGGTCTGTTAGGATAAGGATTGCAGGGTCGCAGTTGGAATTTGAAAATTCACTAATAATTGTATAGTGATCCAAATATTCTGAAATTTGGATATGTTATAATATTATATGTTTATTTTTAATAGAAAAAATAATTACAGTAATTAGTTAAGTATTAATTGAGTTATTAGCAAAAGAACAGTATCTACCAAGTCAAAGTTACAGGGCAGCAGGGCTGGTTATAAGCTTAAGTTAAATTAATATCATAAATTGTGTAGTTATGATTTTAATGTGAAATTTGGATATGTTAGAACCTTATATGATAATTTTAATTAGAAATAAGAATTGAAGCAATTGGATAAGTATAGAGATAGATATGATATGAAATATAGGCTGCTAGTAAAGGTTCTTCATAGGCAAAACCTAAAACTTGGAAATTTGAGTAATTTTCTTTAATATAAGTAATGTAATTCTATGTTAAATAGTATCTAAATGGAAATTAATTGAATATGTAGAGTCAAGAATGAATGAAAGATAGTGATGAGTACCATAAGTAGGTGAGCAATGAACCAAGGAAATGGAAATGAAAACGAAAAGAATAAGTAAAGTATAATAGAAAGTGCTCTATCAGGTGAGTAATGTATACATCATTATGCATACCCATTTTTTGATTTGTTGACCCAATGAACATGTTTTCTTTATGGTTAAGTGCCTCATTGTTATTTTTGATCATTCTTAAATATTAAAATCATCCATATTCATTAATTGTTATTGATATTGTAATGCTTATTGTTCTCGATTGATCATGTACCCAAATATTTTCAAAAGTATGCACACCAAATGTTTAACCACATTCTATGATGTTTATTGTTAATTGTTACCTTTGTATCAAGTAAAGAAACCATTACATGATTAATGACATGTATTGACATTAAGTAATAAGAAAGCCCATATGTATCGATCAGAAGCCATTGTACCGTAATTATCCTAATGAATCCTTGATATTGTTATTGATTTCCATTGGCCTATTTTACATGAGATTTGACAGAGCATCCTCCCAACACAGTAGTGGATACATACCATCAACAATGTGCACATTGTATAATAATACCCTAGCTGGGAAGGGTTAACTGTCCTAGCCATAGGGCCTGATCAGCCTTATGTACATGATATGAGATTGACATGAGATTATACCTGTTCATAGCCTTTTATCTATCTTATCTATATGATACGAGTATTGTTTACCTGTTCATTAATTCCAAACTTATATCTTATTACTTACCATTGATATCTTTTGTTATCATAAGCTTATATCACCTATTTAAAGATGTATACATGCTCACTGAGTATTTTATAATTACCAAATAGTGGTTTATAATTTTTACAGGGATGAGATAGAGGAAGCTTATTCCAAATCAATTTCTTTTCCTACTTAGGATGTCAAGTTGTGAGGCCTCGCTCGAGCACCGTCGTCCGGGCCTGCTCTCTTTGAAAGAAAAAGAGGCGTTGGGGCACCAGAGTGCTCATTATGGGGCAATTTCTCACGAAGGAGACGAGCTTAGCTCCTTTTATTTGAAAATGATTTTTGAATTTTGAAGTCGCCACCTTAAGTTATTTTTATTGGGAAAATTTAAGGTAAAAACCCATTTTGACTCCAATTTTATCCCAAAGGAAAAAAGTGCACTAGTCCTTGAAACCAAAGAGGATTCGGGGATTAGGTTTTCGGTTGAACTTGGCTTTTAATTTTAACCTTGATTTAAAATGATTTTCATGAGCAATTAAAGAATGACATATAAGATGCATGAGCAGGTACATAAGTGGATGAACAATTGAAATGTAAACAAGTAAAGCAATTAAAAGAAAGCGACAAAAATAAATTATTACATCTCAAAACTTCAAAAATAGGGGATATCAACTCTAGCCCTTATGGGTTCTAGGTTGATCACACATTCCCCAAATAACATATTCAACAATTAAAATAAGCAAATAATCAAAGCAAAAAGAGATGATTTTTTTTCTTTTTTGGATTTGAAGCTTTTTATACAGCTTGCCTGCGTATCCTGTTGAATGAGAATCAAAACCCACGTAGTTCTTCCTTCTCGCGAAGGGGGGTTGATTTTATGCCCAATTTATCATGTTTTGATTCTTTATTTTAATGCTTTACCAAAATAAAGAAGATAAGTTAGGAAACGATACCTTTGCCCTAGCTTTTAGGGATGTTGGTGGACGGAGTGCTCTTTCGGATCGGAGTTCCACCTTGGATTGGATGATGCCCAAGGAAATGGGTTGAGATGCCTTCTTAGCGCTTAAGACAGCAAATCGTTAAGGGGACCTTGCTTCAAAGAAATATTCAACTGAGAGGCTCAATACGCCCCTAATAGCAACTCTTTAAATCCAAAGAGAGCTAAAAAAGAAGAAAATATGACTTGGAGAGGAAAAAAGATGAAATCTAATAATGCAAATGATTTCTTGTCTTCTTTTCCTTGTTTATGTGAGTCTTTGTGAGTTTTTATATGTCCTCGAAGGTGGGGGGAGCCTCTCTATTTATAATAGGAGCTTGGGAGCCGAATCCCATCATTTTTCAATGTGGGATTCGGAGGAAAACAGGTGCAAAATGTCACTGCCGCCGGCAAGAGGAGAAGTTGATGCCAAAAGGGGGGTGGCGGCGCCACCATAGTGCCTTGGCTGCACAGGTTTTGAAAGAGAGCGGTAGCCATGGCAAGGAACCATGCTGTCACCCCTAGGCACGACGATTGCCGCCTAGAGAGGGTGGCACCTCTCTAGCGGCAATGCTAAGCCTAGAGGGCGGCTCCTGCGCCTAGACTCCATTCTGAGGCCGTTCTGAGTCTGTCTGAGCGCTGGTTTGGTTTCGGGGAATGTCGTTTGGGTTGGCTCGAGTTCGAGGGTGTAAAAAATGAGTGTTCACAGCTACCCCCCATCATGGCTGTCTATTCTGAATGACAGGCATGATGTAGGTGAACTGGGTCATTCCTGTCTATTTGGAACGGCAAAAGACGTTCTGATTGCATCCTGCAATGTCTGGAGGTATACAAGTATGATCTGTCAAGCTCCGGACAACTCTTCACTTTTTTGGTATTTTTCTGTCTCTGTCATTTTCTGAATTACAGAAGCTTCCCATGTCTAATCTGGACAAATAATAGCTCTATGGATAGATAAAAATCCTACGGATTCAACAAAATTGATGGCATCTGATTCCGACTTGAATTGCTCCAGAAATACAGGTTTTCTTGTTTTTTACTAAGCTGGGGACATAATGGTCATTTCTGAGATTCTCAAAATCTATAAATAGGGGTGAGGTTCTTCATTCTCTTCATGCCTCATTTCTCATTTTTCTCTCTTTCTAGATCTTCTCTCTAAAGCTTTCTCTCTTCCTCTCGATGGCTTCAACTTTTGGAAGTGGCAATCAGGGACACCACAGCTATGAGGCCCCACGAGATAATCCTGACCCGAAGAACTTGCTGCAGGAACCTGAACAACATATTTCTTTGGACGGTAGAATCGAGGTACCTCATCCTCTATTTTATTTTTTATTTATTTAGAATTTATTTATTTATTTATTTATTTATTTATTTATTTATTTATTATTATTATTATTATTATTATTATTATTATTATTATTATTATTATTATTATTATTATTATTATTATTATTAAGTTATTTTTGTTGGGAAAATTTAAGGTAAAAACCCATGTTAACTCCAATTTTATTCCAAAGGAAAAAGTACACTAGTCCTTGAAACCAAAGAGGATTCGGGGACTAGGTTTTCGGTCGAACTTGGCTTTCAATTTTTAACCTTGATTTAAAATGATTTTCATGTACAATTAAAGAAATGACATATAGGATGCATGAACAAGTAATTAAATGGATGAATAATATAATCAAGTAAAGCAATTAAAAAAAAGCGATAAAAGTGAATTATTACATCTTAAATATCTTAAAAACAGGGTATATCAACTCTAGCCCTTATGGGTTCTAGGTTGATCACACATTCCCCAAATAATATACGACAAATAAAGTTAAGCAAATAATTAAGGGAAAAGAGATGGTTTTGTCATTTTTTGAATTTGAAGCTTTCATACAGCTTGCCTGCGTATCCCGTCAAATGGGAATCATAACCCACGCAGTTCTACCTTCTCGCGAAGGAGGGTTGATTTTATGCCCAATTTATCATGTTTTGATTCTTTATTTTAATGCTTTACCAAAATAAAGAGGACGAGTTAGAAAACGTACCTTTGCCCTAGCTTTTAGGGATGCTGGCAGACAGAGTGCTCTTCCGGAGCGGAGTTCCACCTTGGATCGGATGGCACCTCGAGGTGATGAGTTAGGATGCCTTCTTAGCTCTTAAGAAAGAGAATCGGTGGAGGGACGTTGCTTTGAGGAAAGATTAAACTGAGAGGCTCAATACGCCCCTAATAGCAACTCTTTTAAATAGAAAGAGAGCTAAAGAAGAAGAAAATATCACTTGGAGAGGGAAAAAGATGAAATCTATTGATGAAAATGATTTCTTGGTCTTTTTTTCCTTGCCTTTTGTGAGTCTTGGCGTGCTTCGGGCCGTTATTGTTGTTTGAAAGGTGGGGGAAAGCCCTTTTCTTATAATAGGAGCTCCGGGGGTCGAATCCCATCAGTTTTCGATGTGGGATTCGCAGAAAATCGGGTGAGAAACGTCCCTGCCACCGGAAAAAGGAGGCACTGCTGCCAGAAAGGGGTGGCGGCACCGCCCCAGTGGCTTGGTGGCACAAGCCCTGAGGGAGGGCGGCGCCACAGCAAGGGATTCTTGGGCTTGGCAGTTGTCGCCCAGAGGCGGTGGTGGCACCGGCAATGCCAAGCCTGGAGGGCGGCAATAGTGACCCGACTTCGTTCTGAGGCCATTCAGGGTCCGTCTGGGTATGGGTTCGGTTCCGGGGAATGTCGTTCGAGTCGATACAAGTCCGAGAGGTGTAAAAAATGAGTGTTCACAGTGCCTATGAATAAACTAGTCACTCCTGCAACTTCTTTGTGTCACGCCCGCTCTGGAGAGACACTGTTCATCTTGAAGCTACTGAATGATTTTAGAATTTCTCAAATTAATTTTGCACCCGCGACTGAAAAGTATCACGCCTACTACTGGAAGTTTTTCAAGACTGCGACTGACTTTGTCGCACCTATGACCAACCTTGATCCTAGAGTCACACCCGCGACTACAAGTAGTCGCACCCGCGATACACCGAAATTCAGCAAACTATAATTTTCTTCTTGCACTTATCCAAGTATGCTCCCCCTGAGCATGTGCACTTAATGACTTCTATTTAAATGTCATACAAGACCTTTTGAATGTGTTAACCTATAATTGAGCAATGGTCATGATTTCTCATGCCTTAACCAACTCAAACAAAATGTTAGCTCAAATAACACATTTATATTGCTTTGTTATCATCAAAATCAACATCAAACCCAAGAGGGCTAACAATCTCTCCCTTTTTGATGATAACAAAACCATGCATATAAGTGTTCAAATAAATAAGCAAAATAGCTTAACAATTTAAAAATACCAATTTAAATATGAACACTTATATATGCACACTTCTCCCCCTTTTTGATTTCATTAAAAAGGTTAAGTTCTCCCTCTTTAAAAAATAATTTATACCAATTGAAGTACTAGAGGAAAACTAAATGAAATGACATCATAAAAATGATACTAATTGAAATTATAAAGCTTTCTCCCCCTTAATCAATCAAATAAAATTCAAGGGATCATCAAAGAAAAAATATCAAAAATTTTGAAAAATTTCTAAAAATATTTTCTCCCCCTTACACATTGAATGAATGCAACAAAGACATTCAAGTATGATACTAAATTAAATATTCAAACATATTCAAATATGCAATTCAATCAATTTCAAAGCATGTCTATTATTTGAAGTGCAAAGGGGGTTTGGAGATATACTTATTTCTACCAAGCTCTCCTCCATTGAGGCTTGCTACCATTGCTCCATTGGTAGTGCCTTCTCTCATATGAGCTTCTCCAATTGTTGAAAGCGTCATATCCTTTGGTGCATGGCCTATGTGCCTTTCCATTTCCACATACTCTATATGCATGAGTTTTATTTGCACTATATCTTCTATGTGAGGGTTGATAGACCATTTTTGTTCTATTATTCCTTTTTAAAAAATTTCTGTATAGAAAAGATAGAAAAATGCACTTTTAGTACCCTTTTTTCTTTGGGTCCATGGGGGTTAGCCTTTGTGCCTTTAACAACCCAAACTAACTTAGTTTTTGGTTGCTTCCATTTAATGGCACATTCATAAATAATATGACCATATTTATTGTAATAAGAACAATATTTGTGGAATGTCATATTATTTCTACTTCTATATGAATGATGTCTTTTTGTTTTGTACAAATAAGATTTGTTTCCATAATCATTACATAAATAACAATATCCATTAAATTTGTGGTTATAACTATAAATGTTATACTTATATTTTTTCTTATTGGGGGAATGACCATTTTTGCAAGTATTAGCTTTAAGACCATGAGAATTACAAGAAAGATGATGTCTAATGAATGGAGTTTTAAATATCATACTTTCTTTTACTTTTTCTTGTTTTGAAATAGATGATTTTGGACTATTTAAATTATTTTTAATAATTTCATTCTCTTTCAAAACTTGGTCACAGACTTGAGATTTCACCAATAGCTTCTTGTTTTCCTTTTCAAGATCATCATTGGTAGAAATTAATGAAAGAATTTTATTATTCAAATATTCATTTTCATTTTTCAAATCATCAATTTGACATTTGAAAATTTTATTTTTCTTTTTCATTTTCTCAAAATCAATTGTAATACCCTAGGAAATTATAACTCTTATGCATGAATTTATTCTCAGTATATGGTCCTTTAGTCTTGAAATGGTGGGAAATAATTTTAGAGACACAGTTAGAAAGTAAACTTGAAACTTTTCCGGAAAACAGCGGTGTCGGGAACACTACCGAAAAATGAGCAGTCCGGTCAACGGAAGAATTTCTGAAGTTGACTTGGAGGTAAAATATGACCATAATTTATGTGTAATTTTGGTAAAAAGAAAGAAGTGAAAATTATTTAGGAACACTAAAAAAGTAAACAATGGTATTTTTGTAAATAAATGGAAATTCAAGGTGAATAGTGGAAAGTGGTCGGTCAAGGTTACAGAATGACTCCAGAACCATTTTTATAAATAAGTATAAATTAAAATAAGCCTATTGACTCCCTACACTGATATCTAAACCCTGACAAAATTGTCAGAATAAATTACAAAAGATTTAAGGACCAAAGTTTAATGGATGGAAGTTCGGGAAGTTAGTTGTAATTTGCCTTATAGATTTTTCTATTTATTTTCATTTTAGCCATTTTTGCTTCATTTCTTCTTCTTCCATTGTTGATGTCGAACCATACTTTGGCATTCTCCATCTTCATTTCTTCATTTTCCATATAGAAATCTTAAGGAAAGTTGTAGCAAAATAGCAAATCAACATAACTAAATCCATTTTCATCCTTTATTTGAAGATTGGAGTAAAGGATTTGGAGGAAAATTTAAGAGTAGATTTTGGCCACTTTGGTACTTTTGAGGTAAGAGTTTATTTGTTTAGTTTGATTGATGATTTAGATATTATTTAGGTTTAATTGAATGGGTATGATAGTTAATTGCACCAATTTATTCAAATTTGATGAAATCCCTAATTTGAATGGTTGAATTTGAAGTTGTAAAGGATGAATTATTGAATTAGTGTTAGGTTTTGTTAATTCATGTTAGAAATGGTTAATTGGATGTGAATGGATAACTAATTGACGGATAAATTGATGTATAATTGGAGATTGAACAAACGTGATATTCAAAGTAAGCAATTTTGGGCATTTCGGTTGAATTGGTGGAATTGGAGTGTGTAAAA
The DNA here is from genome assembly GCA_948193065.1 of Aleurites moluccanus. NCBI lineage: Eukaryota > Viridiplantae > Streptophyta > Magnoliopsida > Malpighiales > Euphorbiaceae > Aleurites > Aleurites moluccanus. The sequence continues at coordinate 19,264 of CANXYC011784891.1, forward strand.
ACTATTTGGAGGCTTAGGTGAGTTTACATTGCATCAAATAACTTGTATAATTCATTGAATTGTTGATTGGAATCCCTTTGTGAAAACCTTACCTTGGCCGAACCATGCATGCCATATGTTGCCTTTGGAATTGCTTGATTTCTTTGATATTTCCTTGCAAATTTGATCCATTTTAACATTGTTTAATTGTGTTTCTTTGATACCTATACTTTGTTTGACAATGTGGTTTGTTGTTGATTTGAATGGGCAAGTCAAATTTGAACAATAACCTAACCTATTGAACTTGCCATTATATGCCCACCAAGTGTTCGATAAAATACCTAGTTTATTTGCCTTTAGCCTGTTGATTTGCATGCCATAGGCCTACCAATTGAATGCCATTGTCGCTAGCGACGTTGGCATGCCAATTGACCTACCATTTTCGGCCACCGAACTAACTTTTGTTCCATACCATTATTGTTTACCATAACCTATATCCTTGCTCATATGTTGTATTTTACTATGCCATTGATTCAAATATTACTTGTGTAATATCTGCCATTTTGTAGTATTTTTATTAATTTTGTATGTTTGGAGAATTAATTAATTTCAAATGTGAATGTTTGAGAATTTCAGAAATTTTGATCTTTAAAGTTGCAGGATTTTGTGATGATAATTTCATAGTTTAAAGATATAATTTAGTAAAGTATAAAACATGAAAGTTGTAAGTTTATGTCTTAACTGTAATTCTGTAAAATGGTTTGGCAAAATTCTGTGTATGTGATGAGTTATGTTTATTTGAGCAAGACTAGTCTGATTGAGTGTTTCTACAAATTAGCTAAAGGTGTGAATATAAAAAATATTCCTTAATGTGTTGTGATGATGGCTGTAAAATTTTAGAATTTTTGTATAAGTATATCTCAGTGGAGAGTAGTTTTTCTCAGGACTGTTCGGAGAGATTCTAAGGCAGTAAGTCTGGGTGACTTGTGGAGAGTCACCATGTTCTGTGTGTTAGTCTTTAGGATTTGAAATTTTGATATGTTGTGCCCCTTCATGTTTATTTTAAATGGTAAAAAGAATTAGTAAGTTTGGATGCTTGTAGCTCACTTGCGAGCTGGTTAAGTGTGAGATGTCCAGAAAAGGTTTTAACTTAAAGAAGTTTTCGAGTGGCGAGCCAGCAAAATGCGCAGTGGCATTTTGCGAGCTGGCAATGCGAAGTGGCGAAGTGGTGAAGTGAGATTGCCGAGGTGGCAATTGGCGAAGAGGCATATGCGAGGTGGCATATGCGAAGAGAGTTTAGCGAAGAGGATTTGGCGAAGAGATTTGGCGAAGAGGTTTGGCAAAGAGGAAAGACGAAGAGGAAAGACGAAGACGAAAGGCGAGGTGGCATTATGTGAAGAGGCATTATGCGAAGAGGGAATGTGCGAAGTGGCAGTTCGCGAAGCAGAGTTTAGCGAAGAGGCGAAGAGGCAAAGAAGCATTGCCGAGGTGGCATATGCGAAGAAGTGTTCGCAAGAAGAGTTTGGTGAGGCAGCATATGCAAGGTAACATAAGCGAGCTGGAATAGCGAAGTGGCATTGCCGGATCAAGTTTGGCGAGCTGGGAAATGCAAAGTGGGAATGGCGAGCTAGCTTAGGCGAGGTAGCTTTGCCGAGGCAGGATTGGCGAGGTGAGCTGGCAAGCGTGTTTTTCTGGGTAGTGGTCTATTTAACCCCAGCAACCCCAGTAGCGTTTTTGCGATTTTTCCTTCCTTCTTCCTTCGATAATTTCAGTCTTTTTCTAATATTAATATCATTTTATTTTCTAAGGCATTAATACTCAAATTAATGCATTAGACTTCTAGATTAGTCTAATTAAGGCAGAAATTATCAGATTTGAGCAGGAAATCACAGGAATTTCAGTGTTGAAGAAAATAAGGTAAATTTTCTTCCAAGCTAATTTCTTTAGATTTATTTAAGTCTATGGGTTAGGATAATTAATATTGGGTATATAGATTTTATTGCAAGTGATCTGAAGTCATTAATGGTAATTAATGTGGGAGAAATCAGAATGTTAAGGCTGTCATGAATAGTAATATGAACAGTAACTCCGAAATTAAATGCAGATTTTCTTAAAGAGATAAATAAAATTGTTGTTGGAAATTAAGAATAGAGACTCTAAGATAATTAATTATTAGGAAATCATGATAAATATTATTGATTTGGAGAAAACCCTAATTTGGTATATTTGGAAAAAAAATTTAGAAGGAGGAAATCAAATTTATTGAAGAGTTAAAGTTGGAATTTGCTAAAGGAAATTTCAAGAGAAATTTTATTAAGGTAAGTATGAACATCTTATTTGATTATCATTCCTTGAAACTTAATATGACCAAGTATTCTCATATTTGTTACCCATTTGTACATATATGTATATTTGTATAATGTGAATGACTTGATCAATATTCTTAGATCAAGTTCATATA